>APFE030161890.1:216728-300023 GCA_000404065.3 Pinus taeda | reverse complement strand
AATTAGATTGGGTCAAAAACACCATAGATCATGCCAAAAGCATAACAAAATTTATCTACAATCATACATTGATTTTGAGCCTCATGAGGAAACACACTGGGGGCAAGGATATTATTAGGCCTGCGCAATTGGTCTAACAAACCGGAAGGCAAAGAATTGAAAAGGAAAGTCTATGAAGAAACTTTTTGGAGAAAGGCAGCAGACGTTGTGAAGCTTGCTGAGCCACTAGTTAAGGTGTTGCGCTTGGTGGATGGGGAAAGGTTGACTATGGGCTTCATTTATGAGGCTATGGATCAAGCAAAGGAGCAAATAAAGACGATATACAAGGATAGAGTGGCAAAGTATGGGCCCATTTGGGCAATCATTGATGAAAGATGGAACAATAAACTCCATCGCCCTATACATGCAGCTGGGTATTTTTTGAACCCACGGTATCATTATAAAGCTAAGGGGTCAGGAGCTTTGAGGGGGGAGGTCAGAGATGGACTGATTGATTGCATTGATCGCATGATCCCATTGGAGTCTGATCAGCTGGAGATACACCGACAGGCCACAACCTTCAGCAATGCATCAGGTACCTTTGGGAAGAAACCCTGCAAAGATTGCAAGAGAAAGCAGATGAGCCAGGTAAAACAAAATTTCAAATTTTCAAATTTCTTAATAGTTTTACTTTTTTTAAGTTTTGTTAAATGCGTTTATAATTTGAAAGTTAGATATAAATTTGTAATTTTGTTGAGCTAACTCATTACACTCCTATGTGTTTTGCCAGCACAATGGTGGGAGCCTTTGGTGGCCATGTGCCTGAAATTGGCAAAGGTTGCAATTCGTATTTTGAGTCAAACTTGCAGTGCATCTGGTGTGAGCGCAATTGGTCTGTCTTTGAGAGGATTCACACAAAGAAGAGAAACCGTTTGGATCAAAAACGGTTAAATGATCTAGTTTATGTCCAATACAACCTTCGGTCAGACGAAACCATTTGCTGAACAAAAGACCTGATTCAGATCCCATTGTGTTGGAAGACATTGATCCAATGTCAGATTGGGTAGTGGAGAGTTGTCCAACAAAGTTTGATCCTGATGAGGATCTTGATTTAGATTTAGATATGGAGACATCGGTTGAAATTGAACGTGCTGTTCAACTTCAGCCTGTTCAGTTGAATGCAGATCCACCAGCCTCAGTCTCACAGCTAGCAAGGACTCCAGTTGTAGGTGCTTCCTCTGCTCATCCTGAGCCACGACAGAAGCGCAACGGCATAGCTACTCTATCTCAGCGTGCATCTACTGCAGTTGCACAGCCTGCTAGTGGTACCACTTCTACAGTTGCAGTTGGAGATGATGATGATGAGGAGGAGCCATGGGCAGGGGGCTCTGACTCTGATGATGATGATGATCCAGAGATGGATCGACATGATCTTGGCTCCTCTGGCAGTAGCTACTAGCCAGTAGTACTAGTACTGGAGTCTGGTCACCGTCACAATTTACTTTTGTTGTAGAGGCCATTTCTAGGCTCCTTGGTTATGTGTTTTTTGTTTTGAGTCTTTGATCATGTATGACAGTTGACTATGTATTGCCATTGGGTACCTTTTTGATATAATGGATTGGTTCATGAGCCTACTTTGATCATATGTTGTCTTCCATCTATAATATTATAATGCTGTGTTTGGAAACATGAATGAAAATCTTTAAAATTATGTTTAAAATCTTCAAAATTATGTTTTTTTTATAAAAAAAACTAAATATTTAATGTATTTTTTACAACGACCAAGTCATTGAAAACGAGCCGGCCGAATCATTACCGTTTCGGAGTCGGAGTCGAAGTCATTGCTCGGCCGAGTCGGAGTCGGAGTTTTAAAACATTGCTCTCAACACACACCCTACATGTGCCAATGTAGCCCTTTGGAGGGTTAGGACCAATGTTGTCGTAATCGTTATCGAGATATTATCGGTGAGGGGAAAAAATCGTAAAAGTCGAGAAAAAATCGGTAAAAATCAGGAAAAAATCGTAAAATACAAAAAATTACCTTTTTTCAATTTTTTTAATATCTAAAGTATCTACAACATAAAATAAATACATTGACACATAAATATGATAAAAGAACTAATATATAAGATGTGTAATATCATTTCTAGTGCTACATCACACATAACAGTGAATCATGTCCTGAATAGTAAGTCCCAACTCAGCCTCAAAATATCAACAAAAAATATAATAATGCATCTCATATCATGAGTCATAATGTCATATACAATGAAATGAACCAAATAACTAAAGTCTAATACTATTGATTTCCTCTGCCCCTCTAGATGTAGATGTCAATGGAGTTGGCAGTGGACTCTGTTGTGCTCTAAAAGTTGAAGAACTAGGAGTTGCAGAAGGTAGACCACATCCTCTACTGGTGATAGTGGTAGCTTGGGTAGGTTGTGTCACCTCCTCCTCCTGTTGCTCCTCCTCATCAAAATATCGAAAAAAAATAAAATAAATAAATAAAAATTCCCGAGATTTTTTCAACTTATCGCGATTTTTTCATTAAAAAAAAATTAACGTAAAAATCGGGCGATAATATCGCCAAACTAAACAAATCGCGATTTTCCGATAATATCACGATTTTCGCAACACTGGTTAGGACCCTGTATAGGGAGACCAAAACCAAGATGAAGACCACCTGCAATCCTCCATAAGATCCAATGCGTCCCCTAGATTTCAAGTATAACAAGTTATCAAGGAAACCGTGTAAAAGAACTTACAAACCATGAACCACAAGTGGGGACTTCATAATGGTCGACCCTTCCATAATAGGTTTTGGCCTAAGTTGCACTGAAAAGGATACAGATATGGGGTTTGAAATGGATACAACGAATTTTCAAATAATCTAGATACATATCGTATCTAGATTTTTTTTTTCAATTCGTTGTATCCGTTTCAAACCCCGTATCTGTAAATTCGTTATATATATATATATATAATATATATATATATATATATATATATATTAACCATTCATCTTTTAGAATCTAGAATCTATATCTAAAAATACATAATCATCGTCATGAATTCAACATAATCATTATCAATTCAGCATAAACATTGTCATCATCATTAATGATTATAACATTCAACATATTATCATCATTATTAGTAATGTAATCAAAAATGCTACAGCCTTTGTGCTTTTGGGTCCAACTCCTTCAAAGAACGTGTCATGCATGGCAGATGATATCTATGTTCCTTGTATGGCAATTAAAAGGCCCATAGGATCGTTGGGAGATTCTGTCAAGACCTATTTGAACATTTTAATCTTCTCAATGTCAGCTTGGTGTCTTAACTATATGTAGGCAAACGATTGGCTAGAGAAGATTTGTTATATTGGAGGGATTTATGAAATCAAGAGCAAAATAAATGACAATTAACAAAACCTTAAACAAACTGAAAATTAATCGCTCAAATAAATCTCTTTACAAAGACATCCATTGAACATCTATCTTTTTCTTAGTAAGAATCCTTGACAAATATATGGAGCGTTGTTGTTTCTAAAGATTTAGAAAAGACATTATGACATTGTGTTTATAGTGAGTTTATTTGCAAATCTGATTTCTTCATTTTTATTATTTATTTATGGCTATACAAATTTTCATGTTTTTTAACATTTTAATGGTGGATTCCGATCATGATTTTCATGGATTCGTTTTTGGATTTCTAGAAATAGATCCTAAAAAAATTAAAACCCTTGGAAATGTATCCAATTCCAAATCTGAAGTTTTTGATTTTTTGAAACAGTACAAAAACGTTTTTACAACATTTCGGACAAGGATCGTATTTGTTTCCGTATCAGAAACGAAGATCTGTGTTTTTGGAAAAATTTTCAGACATTTCCAATAACTTAGGTTTTGGCATGTGCTAACGCCTCCAAACTCCAAATGGGGTTAACCAAGTACCCCACTACGTGGTTTCTACTTCTAAAGGGGATAGTATGTCCAAGGTACATCCTTTAAAAGGTGGTGGTATGTGATAAAGAGTTGAATGGAGTAGAGGATGAGAAGGGGCAGCCCTAGGCCACATGCTGGGGTACAAGGGTAGCTATTAGAAGGGAAGCCCACACTTGGGTATATAATGTATAGGAGGGAGCAATCGTGGTACATGAGGTGCCCCGACCATACCACGACCTTTTTATGATTTTTCTTCAATTAACAGCTTAGGGCTCAAGGGGTAAGAGCATGATGTGTGAAATATAGCAATGAATACCCCCCTTTAAGGTAGGGCAATTCATTGCCCACCAGGGGTTAGGACAATCATGGGTTCCTATATGATAAAAGAGGCTCATAGAACCTGTAGGAACCAAGGTGATGGGCATGATGATGGGGTAGAGCTCGCGTATTAGATTTTGCCCACGTGCTAAATGTGCTTGTCCCGACCATGTTTTGCATTTTGTGGTTTTTTTCTTGTTGAATGTGGCCAATTTCGCTTTTGCTTTTCTTTTTAGCTACATCAACCTCTGGGGCATCATTCCAAGCCTAAGCCCAAGTGTGGGCATGGGGAAGTGGAGAGCTAGCCCTATGTGGACCCAGATGGGAGAAATGATGAATGGGGTAATAATGAGTGGAAAGGGGGGAATATATGCAGATAAGGGAGCGGGACCACACAACAAAAATCAAGTTTTCCCATGAAATACCATCCCTAAAGCCAAACGGTCAATAAAAGAGATCCCACAAGGCTAGAATCCAAGGTCAATATCCAAAAAGGGGTCTAGGGGACAAGAGCACAGACCTAGCCCATTCTTTCCACAGAATCCCCCCATTGATCCATGCCCAGAAGTGTCCATGATAAGGAAACTACAATACTCAATTACCAAATGACAAGGCATACCTTTAGGTTCAAGAGGCCCACCTTCAAACATACGATCATGACAGATGGGTGAGGGACCACATGGTTGGCTCAGGTGGCGAAGAAGTGGCACAATGAGCTAGTTGGTGGTTGCAAGGCGTTGTTAGCTGCCAGCTGAGGACCATCTTCTCCTAGGGATATCACCTACAAAATGGTGGGTAACAAGCCCAATCAAACTAACTCTATCTAGCGGTTGAGCAGCCAGAGAGTCGAACAACTTTGATACCAATGTAACGAATAGAGTTTGTACTACGTAGTAATCTTCAAAACACTTGGAATACGAAGACATCCATCAAGGATAGAAATATATGTATTGAATAATGTATAAAATAATTTATATGAGATATAAGATTGTTAAAAATGAGGGCCCTCTTATATACCTATGCAGGTGCCCCTTTATGAATAGTCAAGTCCTTAAAGACATGCCTCTTCTATACTAATCATTCTTTAATTAATCATTATTATTATTCTTATTATATTCATAACAATGTATGATGTTAGGAATAAAATCATAGAGAGATAAAGTCGAAATGAAAAAATACAAAGGAGACACCAATATATGTGGTTCACCCAATTTGGGCTACAGCCACAAAGAAATGGCTAGTCCTTTTATTTCATCCAACCTAATGAAGGTATTACAACTTGCAGCACATTTGTTACCTCTTCACTCTCTCTCAGTCTCCTCTCTCTCAATCACAATGTTATCTCAATAATACAAAATTGCAGTACAATTCCTTCATAGAAAAAGGTTGCCTTCTAGGGTAAAAAACCCTAAGATAAAATCTAATGTCAAATCAATGACCTAATGATGAATAGTTCAGACTGTCAAATCAATGACCTAATGATGAATGGTTCGGATTGTCAAATCAATGACCTAATGATGAATGGTTCGAACTGAGTATGAACTTACAATATTTTACATGGAAAATTTTCCAAAAAATTCTCTTCTGGGATGCTTCCCCTTAACCCCCACTAGGGTGGCTCCAAAGAATTGTCACCACACCCACAAAACCACATGGCAACTATAGTAGGAGGGAGCCCCCTTACACCCCTATCAGAAACATAGATCTAAACATAGCTAGAAAACAAGACCTCTGAGTCATGAAGATAATAAGGCTCCACAACCAACAATCTCTCACCTGGAGACAACTCCACTACTCCACTGTTATAGTTGTTGCACCTACTAGACAATACTTCAACTTTGGACTTGGCTAGTTTCTCGTCTTCGTCATAATGCTCAAAGACCGATTGAAATTGAGTGAAAACTCAGTTTCTCCTTGGTTATTGCCTTCATTTACATGTCTACAAAATTTTGGCTAGTATGTATCTTATCCAGCTTCAACTATCCCTCTTCCAAAATTGATCATATGAAATGGTACTGAAGTTGTACATGTTTTGCTTTAGAATGAAGGTTGAGTTCTTTGCAATATGAATATCACTGTTGTTATCAGTATACAACCTCCTATTCTCTTGCTTCTTACCCAACTACTCCATGAACCTCTATAACCAAATCATCTATTTACTAGCCTTTATAGCAACAACATACTTTGCTTTTGTTGTTGAAGTGTAACGACCCTTTGCAACTTTGAAATCCAACTTATTGTTATTCCACTTCCAATAAAAACATACCTTGTGGTGTTCTTCCTGCAATCTATATCACCTTTTATATCTGAGTCAGCATATCCCTAGAGAAAAGTATTTGAACCTCCAAAGCATAATTCTTGAGTAGTAGTACCTCTCAAATAATTGAGAATCTGCTTTAATGCCTTACAATGCACTTTACGTAGATTGTTCACATACTTGCTCATAACTCCCACTGCATGAGCAATATTCGACCTTGTGCACACCATCACATACATCAAGCCAATACCTTAGTCAATTTGAAATGACTAACCAAAGGTGTACTAACTAGTTTTGCATATTTCATTTTAAAATCTTTCCAACACATTTTCTATGTACTCATTCTGAGACAATGTTAATTTATAAATTTTCCTCCTTTTTTTCTCATACAAGGACTTGTTTTGTAGCACCCAAATCCTTCATGGCAAATGAATTAGCTAATTTTATTTTAAGCATGTTTATATCTTGCATGTTAGACCCCACAACAAGCATGTCATCTACATACAATGACAAGATAATATAGTTGCCATCATCTAGTCTCTTAAAATAAAATCCTGGTCACAATAACATCTACAATAACCTTGTTCTGTGACAAACATGACAACCTTCAAATACCACTACCTTGGAGCTTGCCTTAAACCATACAAGCACCTCTTCAGTCTACATACTTATGTCTTCATCCTCTTTGACTTCATATCCCTATGACTTGCATATATATCTCTTCCTCCAAGTCCCCATGGAGAAAAGTTGTCTTTACATCCAATTGCTCAAAATGCAAATCTTCCACTGCAACTAAAATTAAAATAGTTCCAATTGAAGAAATTTTGACAATAAGAGAAACTATTCTGTCAAAATCTACACCTTTCTTCTATGCAAACCCCTTTACAACAAGTTTAGTCTTGCACCTCTTGTCACCTCCATCTCCTTCTTTCAACCTATAAACCCATTTATTCTACAATGCTCATTTACCTGTAGGAAACGAGACCATGTCCCAGATACGGTTATGTACCAAAGAGTCAATCTCTTCTTTCATGCATTACCTCATTTCTTTATGGCAGCTTCCTATATTACTTCTTCATATCTTTCAAGTTTACTAGAATCAGTCAACAATACATAATACAATGAAGTAGAGTATCGTTCAAGGCACTGTTGTTGAACATCTCAATTTTATGGTGGTTTGACTGAGAAAATTGAAATGTTCAACAACAACAGTAGCAACAGGTACCTTAGGCAACTACCCAAAAACTCAGTCAAACTGTCCAGAAAAGACTCAGTCAAACTACCCAGAAAACTCGGTCAAACTCTGCCCAAAAGTTCCCAATGATTACTAGTCAAAGCTTGGCTCCTCAAAAATCTTCAACCTCTTCCTCAAACTGCTTCCCATGTGTGAAAGAGAGAGAATGAGTGATTGATGAGTGAGTGACCAAATGAGAGAAGTTAAAGTGTCTATTTATAGTGATTTTAGGGTGCCCAAGTGGCACGTCCTTTTGTTGGGCCAAACTGAACTTTTGGGGCTAACTTGAGCAATTTAAATTTAATTTTCCCTCCTTTTTAATTTATTTCATGGGCCAACTTTCGTAGCTAGGGAATACTTCGCACAACTACCCAAATATCAATACTCCCTCTTAGTCAGGGGGGTACTTACCTTGACTTCCTTAGATACCCACTTTGTTGAACAATTTATCCATGCCAAGAAAAGATTGAATGAACATGTTATATTAATGTATCCATTCGCTTCATGTTCTATTCTAGAACCATGTGGAAAGCGTCCTGCGTCAACATCACACAAAGGATCTAGTCACCCACTAGCCAAATGCCCTTTGGCGATATGGTTAAGTAGCCCCTGACCGAGGTAAAACAAAACTAGTTGTGGGTCACCAACCAACCAAGTCGTCACTTGGAACAAGGTCAATTCTCCTTGACCAATGGTGAAACCTTGGGCCAATTTACCATTCCCCCCATGTCATCACATGGCACTTGAATGGTAAAAATACTTGCCCGATGCTTTAGGGCACTCACTATACCCACTAACCAAGTAACCCTTGGCAATATGGCTAGAACATTCTAACCAAGGGAGCACTCTATGCCCTGATGCTCTCTAGGCCATTCTCCCTAGCCACACTACATGGCATCGGATCAATACCCTTCACCAAAGGAGAATGCTTGCACTACATTTGTAATCTTCTCAATTGGGCCATTATTTGAGGATGGTAGCCCAAGTAGGTTTTGAATATTAATGAAGAACTGTTGATTGGCCAAAATATGTTCGTGTCATTGTGATTAAGATTGGTTGTCTAAAATTTGCTTCCACTACTTAAGTTAAGAACTTAACTATGCTTTCATTCAACAGATCTACAATCTACTAGGTTAATGAATTGTAGGGTGCTTGGTTCAAGGAAAAATTAGCAACAAGTAGTGTGACAATGGTTTTCGTAAGATCCATCTTGGACAAGATGTCCTACAAATGATTGAAATCATTGGCGCTCAAGAAGGGCAAAAGATGCATAGCTCTTGCTAAGTCAAGGCAAAAAGGCTAGTCCCAAACTAATGTGTGGCTTTGTGAAATGAATCCTTAAGTGTAACATGTGGTAATCTCAGTCTCTTACCCATGAAAGCAAAAAAGGTAGGTGGTGAGAGCACTAATGGAAGTATTGAAAAACATGACCTTGGTTTTACCCAAGTTGATCATCAACTACTAAAGGTTGCAAAAACTAGAGAGAACATCCAACCACCTCTAAAAATCCTCATATGAAGAGGGAAAAATTATTAGATTATCAACAAAGAGGAGTATTTGAAGGATATCAATACATGAAGGAAACAATAATCTTCCTCCTCAATGTTCTTATGGAAGAAAGCCTCGAGCTGATTGATGTAAATCCCAAAGAGGCGCAATGAATAGGGGCATCCTTGCTTCAGACATATAGTACTCCAAATGAAACCTAAGAGCTCGTGTGTTGTTCTCGAATAACCTAGGACTAAATCATAAATCCTGACAGTGGTTATCAATAGGATCTCAAAAGATGCCAATGTCATTAAGTTGCTAAGGTAAGGTCTCAAATGAAACAATATCAAACATTTTTGAAAAGACAACAAAGCAACGCAAGACTTTCCAAGAGTGAAGATCAGCCTCATTAATAATGGCCTTCAATTGAAATTTGTGATTAATAGTATGCTACTCTAGGAAAAACCCTATGTACCAATGAGCCTTGGGAGACCCCCTCTGAAGTTCCTTCAACAACACCAAGTGAAGAATTTGGCATAGAGCTTGGAAAAGTTACACCCAATCATAATAACATTGTAGTTGTTAGGATTCATTGACCCTAAATTCAATTTAGAGTACCTAGTTTTCTTCACTAGAATTGTTCCAACATGAGTTGATCTCGTGCATATCTTGATACAATGTCAAAGTCTAAGGATTTGTAATCAGTTATGCCAACACGATGATTCGTATTATTTAGTAGGATCAACCAAAAGTGTCACCATTCTATTGTGTGTTGTACTAGGCCATGTTTAGTGATCTATGTAAAATGTTTTTCCATCTAGGTGGATCCTTTACACCCTTATCTTTGTCATGGACCATCATCGTAGTCCCCATTTCAACACAATCCCTTTTCTTATGGCTCATATTCACCATCTTATGGACTTCATTTTTAGTCAAGGTAGATGCCCAAGGGTCTTGGAGCAGAACTATTAAGACACGTGACTTAGGGAACCCCTTGTACCCTTATGTAAAAATGTTGCCTAAGCAAAAAATGTATTTTTCACACTTTGGCTTAGGTGATTGTTATTGATCAAACTAGCAAGGTTGCCAAGGTCCTTCCAACCTGCTAAGATGGGCACACACAAGTACAAATTCCAATATCATCTTGGCACAAGTCCTCATTCTTTAGGCCTAAATTCCTCCTTAAAGGCTATGGGAGAATTCCCTTAAATTGACTTCACCCAACCAAAGATTAGTCGGTGCCTTATATGGGGTCTTGGGTAAAGGGAGCAGTTAATTGTTTATTGTAATATTGATCTAGAAATGTAAAATATGTAGAAAATAAACACAAACCAGCAATGCAAATCACTCAAAGTTAAATATAAATTGCATGTAAATAGTCAAAAGAGTGATGAATTAGTATACTTAGCAATTCTATAAGTTATTCTTGATTTAGGGCTTTAGTAAAAGCGGTTTATGTGTTATTTTGTTTGTTGTCATATGACTGCAGATTGAAAAAGCAGAAGAAAAAAAACAGAAAATGGCAACAACATCCTCTTAAAAATGCAACCCAATAGTGCCTGATCATTCTAGATCGAAGGTTTAGGGGTAGAGAAGTGCTATAAACATAGATATTAATTAATTAATTAATTAAATGAAAAGTCAAGCGGCACGTACCCTTTCAACTCATGAGCAGTCAATGCTATAAGTAAATTGTCGCGGGGGTTATTGAATCTCCATTCATATTCATTCTATCAATCAATATATATTTTTTATTACAGAATAATTATATCTTCACACATACAACAAGGACTATTGTTACAATGGTATTAGAACCATATTCGTCCACGGGTGCCCTCATTGTGTCGCATGTGTTCCTGTGCACTACCACAACAACCACTCGTCCATTGTTCCCTCCACTCCTGTCCAATTTTGTTTATGTATACACAATGTTGATGTCCCTATCTACTGCAACCATTGTGTCTATCTCTATATTGTCTGCCACCAAGCCACATGACCATCATGCCCATGTCTGCATTGTTTGTTGCCAAACCACAATTGTCTCCTATCCACAGCATGTTGCCAGCACTATCAGGTTCTGCCCATGCCACCATTGTCACATATCCCAAAGGGTCTTCGTACTTTGCACCCTAAAATTCGTACGAAAGGACAAGATGTATAGTTTGTTTCCAAACAAAAATCTTATTATTACTTACTTATAATAATTAGTAATTAATTAATAACTAATTAAGTAATTAATTATAACTACTCAATTAATTAATTATTCATTATCAAATTATTCCACATAATAAATAATTAAAAAAAAGGGGGGAAATGTGGTCAGCAAGGAAAAAGGCCAACCCCAAGATGGTTAGCAACGTCAAATTACATGCCAATGTCAATCGATATAGAGAGGAGGTCAATAGTTTAAGGTATCATCTCGAGAATGTCAAAAAGGCAAAGAAAGAGTTAGAGGAAGGACAAAAAGAGTTGACAGAAAATAATTAATAAACTGATAAAAAAAGGAGAGAGAGTTAGCAAGGTCATATAGGATGCTGAGAATCGATGGCAAACCGCATTAAGAATGAGAAATGATGACAAGGACGAAATGGCAAGGATACTTAACTTCCAGGGCAAATGAATTTACCAGCTAATCAAGAGGGCAGACTCATTAATTGCAAAACCCTTAACCTATCAAAACCAACATCAAGCCAAGAATCGCAAAATACAAGTGAATACGTACATCAAGAAGCACCTAAAGTAATGTTTTCAGATAGTAAATATCACACAAGAGTCCCAAATCTTAATTATCAATGAATTAAGAAGGAATTACCGAAATATGAGGGTAAAGACCATAAGGGAGTAGTTGTTTGGGTCAACCAAGATTACTTGGGAGCGGTAGCGAAAACGGGAGCGGGAGCGACATTTTCTGAAGCTCCCAGTTTGCGAGCGAATCCCAGAGCGTTTTTTATATAATATATATATTTATATTTTTTATATTTTGATGCGTATATGTCAACAAAAACATGTAGAATGATGAATTAAATATAAAACACAAAAAAAACATAGATTGAACAATATAAAAACAATCATCTAGAAGTTATAATCTTCATCAACCACGTTCACAAGTTAGTAACATACAACATATTGAGTCTCATCAATCATGATTCATCAATCTTGATGTTTCAAGCTTTCAAAAATTCAATATATAACACTTATCATTATTGATCACCAAAGTTGTACTTGTAAGCCAAGTGTAACCATTACAACAAATAATATCTAACATGAAATGAAATGTTATAAAATGAAATGAAATGAAACAACTTTCAACTTTCACGAAGCATCATATTCATAATTCATTACCAATGAGTTATAATTGCCAAATTCAAACTTCAAACTTAAATTGTCATATATTGTTTACAGAAAATATCATAATAAATATGAAAGAGTCAACAGTTATAAAAAGTACTAAAAACTAGAAAAGACAAGTAAATCTATTATCTATTGCTAATGCTTGGGTCTCTTGCCGCCGCAAGAAATGTCTAATTTTTTAGTCTTGTTGGAAAATCAAGATCTTTGTCATTAATATCACCCTCATTAACATAAGATAGAAAAACATAGCATGTCAAGTCAAGATTTTGTTCGAGTGATGGTTACATTTTTGGTAGGGTCATGATAGAGGAGTTTGACAACCAATGTCATTAACATCAAGGTACATAGAGGAATTGGTGCTCTTCATTAAATACGAGTTCCATACCCTAATACATGACAAAATCCAATGGAAACATTACAATCCCCCCAATCTTGAACTCCAGAAAAACTGATAATTTTGTTGGATTTTGAATGAGATTTAAAATTCTACTTTCTCCATATGAAATCCAATGAGGTCGGAACCACTCCCAAACATCCTGAGTCATTTCATGGTAATGTTAAAAATTTAAGTCAAAGGATGAAAATGACAATTAAGGAGAATGTCACTTTCACATTAAGAATTTAACATTACCATGAATCACGTATCAATACTAGGGCCATAGGGGAGGCGATATGGCTACTCCTTTGACAGGGCTTCAGTACGCGTAGGGACTCTTGGCTCCCATCGATCGGTCAGCAGGCTTTGGGGATCCCTCGAAGGTTCTTGAGTGGCATTCTGCTCTCAAATCCCCATTTTTGGTTTTTCTTTACTTTCACAAGGCCATCAGGGGAGAGCTCGCTAAGCCCCACAGGGAGGAGCTGGCTATTGAAAAGGAAAGCGACAGCGAGACTCGTTCCCGGCTCGATCGTTTCCTCTTCCTGTGGGTCATTTACAAGCACCACAGCAATGCTGAGGACGAGGCATCCACTGTGTGCATGACGGGAGCGACTGGTCTTGTGGGTTCCTGGCCAGTGAAGGGCTTCCTCAACCAAGGTTTCACCGTTCACGCTTCAATGAGCGATTCAGAGAATGAGATGAAGATGCGCCATCTCCTGGACATCCTGGGTGCTGCAGAAAGGCTCAAGCTCTTCCGAGTGGAACGGATAGAAGAAGGCAGGTTGGACGCCGCTGTCAAGCTCCTCCTCATCGATCATGTGTGGCCCTTCCGACTCCCAAAAGCCCGCAATCAGGATATTGGGGTTTGTGACGCCGTCAGCGATGGTTTGGCAACCCCATTTTATGGATTGGCAACCCCATTTTATGGATCTGGCATCCCTAGGACTCTCGCCTCCTCTCATCTCTATCCCCTGCGACAAAAGCAGGAAAAGAAGACCCTGCAAACCTCCAGCCGCCTGCTGTCTCAGATCTGCAGAGGCAAGCAGATTTCTGCTCTCCCTGCCTCATTCCAGATCTTGATCAAGCTTATCTCTGGCAAAACCCTGCTGCAATGGGTGAGAGCGTCGGATCAAGTGCAAGACCTCAAGCAGGCTCTGGAAATCAAGCTGGGGATTCCCTTTGCAGCACAGCGACTTCTCCACGAAGGTAAACAACTCGAGGATCTTTACCCCCTGTCTTTTTACAGCATTAAGAGAAATACCTCCATTGCTCTTACCCTTCGTCTAAGAGGGGGCGCTGCTGGACAATCATCCTCAGCTGAGGCGTTTTCTTACAAGGACGCTGTCCATGCAAAGCTGCCTAAGAGAACAGCTCCACCTGCTCAAGCTCCCAAGCCTTTTCTGGTGGACAAACTGGAGGAAACCCCCTCCATAGAAATAATGCATCCTTCGCTAGATGAGCAAACCTAGCATTTTGCGGATAATGGCATTATCTACAGGTTTAATGGGCTATGGCCACGCACAGCAGACCTCTACCAATGGCTCCACGCTAACTGGACCAACAACTGCAAGGTTCTTCTATGCTCAAAGGGATTTTTCATCGTAGTGTTTGCCTTCGATGAGGACTATCAAAAAGCCTTAACTGGTGGCCCATGGTTCTGGGGAGCCGCTGGCTTATTCCTCACGCCTTGGTTCCCAGATTTTGATCCCTCTACAGCAGTTATCACCAAACTCCCCATCTGGGTCAGACTTCCAAACCTCCCAGCGAATCTATGGCACTTTGTAGTATTCCAAGGGATTGGCAACTCTCTAGGCCGCCTTTTAGACACAGACATCTCTAGAGGGGAAAAGGGCTTATACACTTTTGCCATGATTTGTGCAGAAATAGACATAAGCAAAGGACTCCCGGACCAGATCAATCTCAAGATTGGAGATTTTCATTGGACCCAAACCTTGGATTACGAGAATACAGCCTTTCGTTGCCGCAACTGCCATCATACAGGTCACCTTCAGAGCTCATGTCCCACGATGCCAGCCCAAAAGAAGAAAGCCAATACTAAGCAGAAGTCCAAAAGTTGGATGCCTCATGATCCTCCCCCCATGGACGATTTTGACTTCAGCTCCGATGAAGAGGAAGAGTATATGGAAGGTGTGGCAGCTGCGTCGGCACCGGATCCGTCCCCGGCAGGTCCAGTGGATTCGTCCGTCATACCAGCCTCACAGAAAAGGATCCATGATTCCTCCACCTCGGAATCAGACAAGGAGACCTCTCCTTCAGCTCATCTCAGTTTGCAAATCATGCCAGCTCAGCAAAGCCCTCCTGAGTGGGTCAAAGTTGGCAAAAAGAAAGGGAAAAAATGTAAAATAGTGGACTCTGCACATGTTGGGTAGAATCCTCTGTTCAGATCCTACTCTTTTGTTCTTTATGTTTATTCATGCTCAGCACTGTTCTCTACTCTTTCTCTCTTAGGAGCCGAGGTGGACTACCAATCCTTTCCGGCTGCCTTTGTTCTTGCTTCTTATGTTTGTAACCTCGCATTGTACCATACGTTCTCTTAATAGATTTAGTTTTTTACTGAGAAAAAAAATACTAGGGCCATAGGCTTGATAATTAGGCTGCCCCACTAAAAAATTATTTATTTCTTTGAAAAAAATTTGCATTTGGAATATTACTACAAAAAAATGGCAAAAAAGGCTACGGAGCAAAAATTTCGCTCCCATGCAGGAACGATTTTGGGAGCGTGCTCCCTGGTCACTCCTGAGTCGTTCCCAAAGGGAGCAGGTTCAGGGGGGAGCCACTTCCCCGCAACCTTGGGGTCAACAAAATGGAACGAATTTTTGAATCGAACCCCTTGTTGGGTGATAGAGAAAAAATAATGACAACCTCCAATAACTTAGAAGAGGAAGCTTACAATTGGTTTCTATGATGGACCAAAAAATGTGACACTCTTTCTTTTCATTGGAAAAGTTTCACAGCTACCCTATTAAAATGGTTCCATGACGAGGAGGTATAATAAATCAGTTCATCTAAAACAAAAGGGAAACGTGAATGACTACACGCACGAATAGGAAGTTTTGGCCACGAGAAAAAAATAAATTCATGAATGAACAATTACTAAAAAGGTGCGTCTATGCATTGAAGGAATACATCTGTAGCGAAATAAAGGTATGGAACCCTAAAACAATTGACGATGCTAGATGTGCAGCAAAATCAATTCAACAAAAGAACAAATTAAGAAAGCCATTATTCACCAAGGAAGATGAAAATTGGCAACAGAATTCTGATAAAAAGGGAATAAACAAAGGTAAATATTGTGGAGACAAATGGTTGTCATTACATAGACACAAAAATAAGAAACCATATATTTACGAAGTAGAAAAGGACTTAGACACATCTAGCCATGAATGAGTGAGGCGCAAAGAAGAAAAACAATTGCCGTAAGAGTGAGAAAAATTGGACAGCGAGACATAGATGTGAAGACATGCCCTTGCGCTACTATAAAATTATGGATGGAAGGCAAGTAGAAGTACAAAAACTACATGATGAAATCACAGTAGCATACAATGTAAATTTAGACCATCATGATACACCACAAAAAAACATCACTAGCTGCATTCTTATGTTTTCGGCCAAATAGAAATGAAGACAACAAACTTCAAGGAAAGATGATTACCTCAAAAGACTAATTACAACTACCGATTACAAAATACATTCCACCACATCTCAGAAAGGAAAGGACCCCGTCTTTAAGAAAAAAGAAAGCAACTCTATAATTCTTCCAACAACCATGATAGGAAAACCTAGGGTACAAGAGCCTAAAGGTATGATGCCCCTAAAGGATACAAGAGCCTTGGGTATGACAGAGCTAGATCCTTGGGACTTGATCATGAAAAAGCCAAACTATCAAATGCTTTGGGTAAATTGACAAATCCTTGGAATGACTATGGGGAATCCATTGTATCTGATAGTTGGACAAATGTAAAAGGCAAGACATTGATAAGTGTCCTTGGTGTGTCTACTAGTGGTGCAATCTTCCTTTCAACCCATGACTACTTAGAAAAGTTCAAGATCGCCACCAACATTGCAGAACCATTACTTCAGACAATTGAAAGTATTGGGCCATACAATGTCATCCAAGTCATCATTGATAATGCTTCTAATTGTAAGGCAGCAAGAGCAATTATTGAGGATAGATCCCCAACATATTTTGGTCTAGGTGTTTGGTTCACCCAATGAACCTTTTGATGCATGATATTATTAAGAAAAAACACCCTAAATACAGATGGATTGGCGATTTCTACAAGAGAGGCAAGAGAGTGATAGAATTTATTACCAATGATAGCAATACCCATGGGCTTTTCCGCAGCCACTTAAGGTTGGAGTTGTTGAAGATTGCGAAGGCTAGATTTGCTAGCTATTACCTCACCTTTAGGCGCATGTTGAAGGTAAGAGAGTCATTGGCTAGCATGGTATCAAGTCAACACTGGCAACTATTAAAGGATAGGGCTCCAACCGCACTTGACAGACAAGGTTTTGAAGAGGTGGAGGAGACTGCTCTGGATGGTCAGTTTTGGGCATGCATGAGGGATGTTCTGCAATACACCAAGCCCATTTATAACATGATTCATTTTGCAAATACAGATGCACCAATGATTGGGGAGGTGTATGAGCAAATGCATAACATGTTGGGGCAAATAAAAGATATTGTTCAAGAAAAAGATCCTAACTTGTAGGATATTATTTACAATTTTGTGTGTGCACAATGGGATAAACTTAATGTTCCACTACATGCATTGGCATATATCCTTATGCCAAAACACTACTCTCCATCTTGGTTAGGAAAACCTACTCCTACGTGTGGGGTTAGGGCCAAACCCCATACAGATCTAGAGGTACAAAATGGGTATATGACAACATTAGACAAGTTGGTCTCTGACATGGAGAAGTGTGCTAGATTGCATTTTGAATTAGGAAAATAATTCATGAGCATTGGAGTGTTTGGTTTTTTGCATACAATGAAAGATAGGGACAAACTGGATGTTGTCACTTGGTGGGACATGTATGGTGGCCAGGGACTTTTGCCAAAATTGGCAAAAAAAAATGCTTTCACAAGTTGTAAATACTTCTTTTGCAGAGAGGTGTTGAAGCACCTATAACTTCATCCATAATGTGAGAAGAAATAAACTCATTGAAAATTGGGCAGAAACCTTGGTTTATATGCACTACAACTTGAGGTTGTTGACACATTATTGTGAGTGGGCTCATGATGATACATCATATATGACTTGGGACAGCAACCCAAAGAAAGATAATTTGGAGGATGGTGCCTTACACCTAGAAGAATTGGAAATAGAACTTTCGAAAGATGACGATGAAGCAATAGCAACAGTCATGCCACCCCCATCATCCAATAGCAATCGACTTCCACAATCTTTGCCTTTGTTGTCGCCACCTCCATCTACATCCTCACATGGAGGTCATGTGCCTTTTGGTTCTAGTTTTGGACATGGTTGTCTGACTATGCGGGAGGATACTCCCAGTAGACCACCATGAGCTTCTCAGAAATTAGACATTTCTAGTGGTGGCACGAGCCAGAGGAAGCAGTAGACAATAGATTTACTTGTCTTTTCTAGTTTCTAGTAGTTTTTATAACTATTGACTCTTTCATATTTATTATAATAATTTTTGTAAACAATATATGACAATTTAAGTTTGAAGTTTGAAGTTGGTAATTATAACTCTTTGGTAATGAATTATGAATATGATGCTTCATGAATGTTGAAAGTTGAAACATTTCATTTCATGTTAGATATTCTTTGTTATTGTTCGGTTACTTGGTAATCGTAATGGTTACAAGTACAACTTTAGTGATCAATGATGATAAATGTTATATATTGAATTTTGAAAGTTTGAATCTTTAAGAGTGATGAATCATGAGACTCGATATGTTGTGTTACTAACTTGTGGGCGTGGTTGATAAAGATTATAACTTCTAGATGATTGATGTTATACGGTTCAATCCATGTTCTTATGCTTTTTATATCTAATTCATCATTCTACATGATTTTGTTGACATATATGCATCAAAATATATAAAAATTCACTCTCGATTCGCTCCCGACCCAAGAACTTTGGAAAATGTCACTCCCTGCTCCCGCTTCCGCTCTTACTCCCAAGCAACATTGGGGCAACCACAACCTAAGACTTTGAAGCTTAAAGGAGTCAACAAAGATAGAAATGTCACAATACTTCTAGATTCTAGAAGTACTCACAATTGTATAGACATTTTTGTTGCTAAATTAAACCTTTTTTGTACCCAACCAAAGGCCTCATCATGATGGTTGCTAACAGACAAAGGTCAAAGAAATCGCAAAATCTCATAAGGTTTCAATTTAGATACAAGAGTTGGAACTACAAACAAAAGTCTACACTCTATCATTTGAAGAGATGGATATAGTGTTAGGTGCGAAATGGTTGATGCAGTTGTGAAGTTATACTATAAACCTTGAAGAATGGTTCATGGAGTTTAATTGGAAAGGACAACACTATAAACTATATGGTCTTAAAGCTTCCACTCTCAAAAATATGCAAATAATATACACGAACCTCACCAACATTCAAAGCGGAGAACAAAGGCAAATCCATAAACACAGATAAACTTCATTTCACTACAAAGATGTGTCCAACTAGAGAAAATCATGTTTCATATGCTTTGAGGACAAAGCTTCTTTGAGAGGGCAGCAATGTTATAAACATAAATAGTAATTAATTAATTAATTAAATGAAAAGTCATGGAGTGTGTACCCTTTCACCTCGTGACCAATAGATGTTATAAGTAAATTGTCACAAGGGTCCTTAAACATACAACAAAATTGTTGTTACAAGAAGCTAGCAGATTAATATAGATCATTTTAAACCCTCCTAAGACTCCCATGAAGATAATGTGTTTGAAAGTTCAAATTAAAGTATATTAATCACTTGACTTAGATAAAATATCTATGCTCAAAATTGCAAGGGTTGTTCATTGAAACATGTGATGAACCTTTGAATACAAGCTAGTAATAATCTAACTCAAAAATTAAAAAAGAGGGGGGATTTTAAAATGAAGATTGCTTTTTTTATAAGTAAATTGTCACAAGGGTCTTTAAACATACAACAAAATTGTTGTTACAAGAAGCTAGGAGATTTAATATACATCATTTTAAACCCTCCTAAGACTCCCATGACGATAATGTTTTTGAAAGTTCAAATTAAAGTATATTAATCACTTGACGTAGATAAAATATCTATGCTCAAAATCGCAAGGCTTGTTCGTTGAAATATGTGATGAACCTTTGAATACAAGCTAGTAAAATAATCTAACTCAAAAATTTAAAAAGAGGGGGAATTTTAAAATAAAA
The DNA here is from genome assembly GCA_000404065.3 of Pinus taeda. Lineage (NCBI taxonomy): Eukaryota > Viridiplantae > Streptophyta > Pinopsida > Pinales > Pinaceae > Pinus > Pinus taeda. Next base: position 279,676 of record APFE030161890.1, on the reverse strand, counting down.
GATTGCTTGTTGATAAATGGCTTACCCTAGCCACAATTTTACCTTTTATGCGGCTAGGTTGTGAATCACATCCACATTTAAGTTGGCCATATACTTTGGACAATCAAGTGGGCTTGGACTCGAGAAGAGTGTATTGCCCCATCTATGTCTAAAACTCTCCACAACGTTCTGAATCCAACTAGGAGCGACCTCTAGCAAGATAATCTTAGGGTAGATTATGTGGCAAGAGATATTTTCACTCGGTTAAAGTTATGCCCTATAAGGATTAGTCCAACCTCCATTTCCAATTCTCTCTAACCTACAACATGAAATATGAAAAAGGCTAATGCCTTGTTGATCCTCTACACATGGCTCTGTAGCCCCTCAATGGATAATCCTTATTGTTTATAAACTATTATATTACCTCGTTTTACAACATGTACCAAGAAAAACATGAAATAGGAAAAAACATCCACACAATAGAGACAAAGTGTTTGCAAAATAAAAGTTGTATATTATGGCATAGATTGATCTCACAATTCAATAACTTGCAAGACAAGAAAGGTTGGCCTTTTATAATTTGTCTTGTAACAACTAGATAATAGCTAGTTTAACCTCTCTCTCAAAATAATAATTTTTACTTGTCATACACATTTTGGAGACCAAGTACAATACAATAAATATTTCTTCACATTGTTTTTTGCCCTATTAGGGAGTTAAATTATGTTGACATGGCTCTTAGTAGTACAATGTTCCACTTGCATTAATCATGAGATATGAAGAAATGAAGAAATTTGGTCTTTAGATGCTCAATGTTCCTCCCAACAATTAGCTTAAGTTCAACTCAATCCTTGGACAACTTGATTCGGTACATAGACAATTCAACTTGGTCCACAAGGGGTTCAATTTGCTTGAATAAATGATTCTTTGACTTTGCAACAGTTACTTTTGTATTGACGGACCACCAAATAGTCCTCTTGACCCCCAACGTTCACTTATTAACCTCCAACGTCCCTTTATTGACCTCCAATGGCCATATCCTTTGACTATAACAACTAGTAGAAAGTCGACTTGGCCACCATAGATAGTTCTCCAACATCCTTGGATATTTTTCCATTATTTTACCATAATTTGTTAATAGTTTGCCTTTATTTCATGTGCCACTAGCCTCATTGGCTAGATCAACCCCTATGTTTCCATTCTTCGACCATATGTGCTACATCATCATGCATGAGAGAGGGATCTCCAATGCCCTAGAGTATTTGGATAATTTGTCGCCTGGATTTTGTCCAACTAATTTTGTAGACTACTTTTGATGTATTGCATGCAAATTTCTATCAAGGTCTTGCCCTTTTTTTGCCACCTAGAAAGTTAGAAACCCAACGTTCTACTAGACCAACTTTGACTAGCTATTTTTTATCAATGCCTTCACATATTGCAAAAATACCAACATGGCATGTCATCTTCTCTTCATTCTCAGCATTTTGAAACCAAGTTGCTTTTTTACTTCCAAAACCACATGCATTGAGCAACATATACTACCTCAGGAAATGTGGACTCCTGAAGTTGTGATATTATCATGTTGAGGACTATATTAGTACTGCACCAAAGGCAAGGACACATATAGACTCAATGAGAACTGTGTCGTAACGACATAGGTGCACCCAATGTAGACTACATTAACCCCTACACTAGTGATCACCACTACCAACTGATGGCTCCTATAAACCATGAGTCGCCCTAAGATCCATCCAAAGCCCCCCAATCCTATACACAACAAAGGGACCAATGACTTAGCCCAAATTAAAATTAGGATTCGATAGCACATTATGGGGATATTAAGAGCAATACATTCTTTAATCAATTGGTAAATCCTCGACAAACAGATCCAATTACAAATCACATTCAACAATTCCAAAAGTTGAGCTGCCTGCTAAAGAACATTTTTGAGGATAATTTCTCAAGCCTCCTTATTGGAACTTTAAAGGAAAACATCCAACATGAGGTGCATCTCTTTAAACCCAAATCCCTAAAGCATTCTTTCAATATAACAATGAAAGTTGAAAGTAAAAATATGGCTACTAAAAGAGTGATCACTAATAGCTATAGAGAAAAGCATGTCCCCTCTCTTAACCTCACTCAACTGACAAGGTTTTCACCTCAGCAAATGGATAAAAGAAGAGCAAAAGGACTACGTTTCAATTGTTATAGGTGTTGAAAAATGTAACTAGGTTTGGTCTTCATAAAATGTATTTGTCAAAAGAATTTTTATTATTGTTACAATGACTTATTAAAGCATGGGTTTCATGCTTGGGTCATCATTTTATTGGTCAAAGTCCCCATTGTGGACTCCTAGGATTAATAATGAGTCATTAGAGTCATTGTATATTTTATGAGACCCTTCTTGGGCTTTCGAATGATGTAAAAAGAATTATTTTTGAGTCAAAGATGAATTATGTAACCTCCACACCAAGTCAGCCTCAAGGAGATCAAGTCGGCCTCAACTAAGCAATTCGACCTCACCAAAAGCCTATATGTTGGACCAGATAGAATTCATTTGGACACACTCTCTCTCACAAGTTCAATTTCCAAGAAAGAGTTGGGAAAATTGCGAAGGTGAAGAAGGAGGCTAAAAGGAGTGTGAGTTTGGTCAAGAAGGGAAGGACAAAATCAAAATTTTGGGATGTCTCTCTCTCTCTCGTGTGGGCTACTTTAGGAGATTGAAGTCTCTTTATCAAAGTCGAAGTTTTTGCTGCTGCCAATTGATGTCAGAAGCTGCCAAGTCGAAGTTGCTAGGGTCAAAGTGTTGTTGCTAATAGGTCGAAGGTTGGGTCGAAGAAGGAAAGGTTGGCTTGGTGTGGAGGAGGTCTGTGTCTAGGTTGAAGAGTCTGAAGAGAAACTATTGAAGGAATAGATTTTGACTGGGTTTCCCCTAGATAGGGGTTTTTCCATGGCAGAGTGCCTACATCTTGTGTCTTGTGTTTTTGTGATCTTCATGCACACATAATTTGGTAATTCCTTGATGAAAGATAATATAACATATAAGCAAAAGAAGTCAACATAATTCACAAGTAATTATCAAGAAAGAGAAATCTAACCCTAATCCTACTAGCATTGATTTCTCAACAATAGGAAGTACAGTAAGGGCCATAAATGTCGTGAGAAGAAATTATTATACATATACCATGAAGAGGAAGAAGATCAAGAATTAGAGCCATCGCAATATCTAGAACTAAAAGAACTATTCCAAAAATATTTTGTCACGCATCAACTAACATCAATACTCCACAAACCCTCAAGATAGGACATATCAAAAATAAAAATGTAATAGTGTTGATTGATTTTGGTAGTACTAATAACCTCATTAATTACAAATTGAAAAAGACTCTCAATTGTTTTACATTTCCATGACCAAAATTTCAAGTAATGATTGTTATCAGTTATTAGTATTAGTTCCCTATTCTCCTCGTCCTTGAGTAGGGGCCTGGAAACTTTGCACTAAGAGGTTGATGCAATAGAAAGAAAAGAGAAAGCATGAGCCATAACATTAAAATGCAAAATATTGGCAGGGTTAAAAGAAATTGAGTGGGTAAAGCCTAGACTGAGCTTTATTCCCCCTCCTTAGCCCGCACACCCAATTCAAGGCTAATGCATGAGCTATCTAAATAAAAGGAACTTTTAATATCCCAACCCCAATGAGCAATAAAACGCTTCAACTTTGAGGCATCAATGATGAATTCGAAAAAAAGCTTGTAAACCAAGCTATATCTATAAAAGAAAGACATACCCAATGAAGAAAAAGACGCACAAGAGGGTTGTTAAAAATAGGTCAAGAAAAGCAATAACTCAAGTCCCACAATCACTCCCTCTTCACATCATAATGCTCAAGGATGTTGGAATTTCATATTTGTTACAAGACAAGGGCATCCTCCATGAATTAAACCCCATGTCATGCCATTGATCACTATACCTATTGATTGAGGGGTCGGCCTAGGAATTGTTCCTCCCCTTGGGGATGGAAGTACCTAATAGGGCCTTTAGATAACCCACCCATATATAAGCAAGGCAACTTGTTTACAGATCATAAACTACAAAATGATGTTTGTGCAAAGTACTTTGATGCCTTTTACATTAGCAAGGCCCACTCTAATATTCTTATGGTTTGGGTACCTATGATGTTGATCTCACTTGATCCTATCAGTGATGTTAAATGTTTGCTCCCACATACAACTACCATCCCTTCGGTGATGTTAAATGTTAAGGGATTGTATCATACTTCTCCAACATTTCAGAGAGGACGTCCAACCCTATTTGGTGACTCCACTGAGAACTTTGACTGAGGACGTTGAGGATAGTTGACCCCTCTCTCTCTCTCTCTCTCTCTCTCTCTCTCTCCCCTAAGAAGTTGCCTACATGAGCGAAAACATTTGACAAGATGCCCCTGAGTTGGCACTAACCTTAATGGACATTGCCCTATTTTTGGGGTGATTTGATGATGATGATTACTTGAGACCCCTTTGGAGGGCATGGTACACTGCCTTATATGATGACGTCATGCCTAGCAACTTGAAATCCACTTCATGTGGATTGGATTGGTGATGTGGGCTTATTTTGATGATTACATCTTGGTGAAGGAGTTTTGCTTGATGGTTGCACACATTTTGATGATGAGATGTGACTTTTGGGATGAGATGCACCCCCTTGAGTCATCCATGGCATATCTTAATGAAAGAAACCTTTTGGAGAACGATATCACCCCTGGAAGCATTTTAGCTCACAAGAGTTGGTTAAAAAGGCTTGTTTTTATGTTTATTTCTTGACATAGCTATCTTTGGGCGTCAGCTTGTGAGCTATCCAACTTGTAATCACACTTAATATTATTTTCAAGGCTTTTAGTCTAATTTTGCGACAAAATCGACTTGGTTTCCCTCATATAAATAGAGGGAACTTGATTTGTCCTTGGATCATTGTCGGACACACTAGGAGACTAGTGTGCACTAGCTAGCTTCTTCTCTCTTGGTCTCTATGGAGCATTAAATGAGCAAATTTGTCTTGGGGAGGATATATTGATTGGGTGGTTCTCTCTCATGAATGGTGAATGGTGATTCTATGATGATTTTGTGCTAATTTATTGTAGGTATATTCTTCCATCTTCTACTTCTTGAAGATTTACAGCTTTTAATGAAATTTTTGTCGATGTGTTATTGAATGTTTTCTAGTTTTAACATCTCCTTGACACAATTTTTCATCAAGTTTCCCTTCAGGAACCTAAGTGTAGCTTCCATCTTATCTCCAAAAAAGATACAAGGGCACTAAGGTTTAAAGGATTGAAAAACCTAAGTGTAGCTTTATGTCTCTCTCCTTAAAATGACTTCCATCAGTTCTCTTCCATAGCTTTTAGTCTATTAGCCCTTGATTGAGAAAAGCACTAAATCATTCTCGAATTTTTCATCAAGTTTCCCTTGAGGAACCTAAGTGTAGCTTCCATCTTATCTCCAAAAAAGATAGAAGGGCACTAGGGTTTAAAGGATTGAAAAACCTAAGTGTAGCTTTATGTCTCTCTCCTTAAAATGACTTCCAACAGTTCTCTTCCATAGCTTTTAGTCTTAAGACTATATTAGCCCTTGATTGAGAAAAGCACTAAATCATTCTCTTCTGTCAATCCCATAAAATAAAATAAAAACAAAACCCTAAATTTCATTTTTTATCTTTTCTAGGGTAAATTACAATTAGTAATAGCAAAATATTATTTTGCATGTACTTGTCTAGGGTTTTTTGTTGTTTTGTGTTTTCAATCATTGAAAATTGTAGTAATTTATTTCCTACTTTACACATTGAATAAACCTTTATTTTCACTTGTTTGTTATAAAATTTTGGGTCACTTTGTTATTGTTGTTATATATATTTGCATATTGTAATTGTGTTGATTAAAACCCTAGTTTATAGAAGAAAAGTATAATTTTTAGATTGTACGTGTTTGGAACCTATTAGAGCCTCTTTAGGACTTACTAAGCCCTCTAGATTTAGCCATAGGATCCTTTGAACTCGACATCTTGGAATTATATCTCAACTCACCTGAAACCCTAATCTGTGAAAATCTATCCTTGGGTGATTTTGTAGTAGAACTCTCAAGGGGTATTTAGCCTAAATTACTTGGAATACTTAATCCCTAATATTTGTTGAAAAATCCTCCCTTATGCGGATTACATCCAACCACACAATTTTAGGGGAGTATTTTCTAAGGTGACAATGGTGACTAATCCCATTGTTGCTCTTAATCTAGATTGCTCAATGAGGTTGTGCAGTAAAGTGCTATATTTTACGATAACAGCCCCAAAACCAAACACATTAACCTCTAGCATGTTAACAGCCACAAATCCAACCAGCTAAGGTCAAAATGTAGGGCTTAAAAGTCAATCAATCCATCCAGTCAAATAACATTGTGTATAAGCTTGGGGTTTAGAAGGTTCTACTTTGCATTTTCGATGAAACCAATTAGAATTGTTTTACCTGAAAATATACTGAAATTCTACTTTCTTTATGCAACATCAAATGGCTTTGACCCCATCACCAAACCATCTAGAATGGTGGCTCCACCTTTTACATTTAATGTTAAAATTTAAGTAAATGAATTTAGAATTCAAGTCACATTGGCATTAGTGATTGATGCTAAAAATATATTGGGCATAGAGCTCATGGTCATTTTTTGTGTTCTTGTGTTTTTGTCTAATCATATTGGACCCCACAAGCAAAGCTCCACATCAGATGCAAACTAGACCAAACATGTTTGACTCTATCCAATCACTATTATTTTGCAAACTCAACCAATTCAAACATTCACTCCAACTCTAGCCAAGTAAACAATCAATTCAGACCAATTCTAATAAAAAATCCAACAAGCTCATTTGACTCAAGTTTAGACAGCCAAGTCTCATAACACTAATTGTAACCATTGCACATCTGTATCCTCTTTGTATCCTAAGAGGTTACATCTTTGGGTTTGTTTCCATAAACTGATCCAGCATTGAATAGGTTGTTGACTAGTAGCAACAAGAAATTAAACTTGAGGCAGCAATGATGTGTGCCATTATAATTTTATGGGCGCACATCAAATTACAAAAATTTTGAAAAGAAACTGACAGTCTGACACTACTAAGCAATAACACAAGCACCTATTGATGATGGGTAACGACAAATAAATGGTTGACATAAATGACAAGCAAAAGAGAATTTCACCTACGCTTAAATACTTGGGCAATACCAATAACGCAAGCCTTCCTACACAAGCAACTTAATTACTTTTAAAGATAAAATGGAGTTGAATCTTGATACAAGATCATCCAAAAAAGCAATGAATAAATATAATTAAAGAGCTATAGATAAGAAATATTGCATCAAATTATCACCTATACCTGTGCAGCTTTGGAACCAATCCACTTTTGTCTTTGAGTTGCTCTCTTGTCATTAGCATGCAAAATGAGATCCTCATACCTTGCCTTAAAACTAATTAACAGTTCAGGTTACAACGAAAAGTTGTCAAAAGTCCTGATTATACAATTTCTTGATACAACCCATCAACAATAAAATTAACAATTCAACTTACTCCTTTTTATCTCCGAGAAGTTCTGGACAACAAAAGTCAAATAAAGCCCACATTTCCTATCATTCAAATAACAAGTGAGCTGTTAATATTAGGAACTCAGAAGAACATGCAACAAAAAGCTAATAACATGGAAAACAAAGCCTATTAACCTAAAAGTTAAGGAATGTACATTAATTCAAGCACTTCAGATGCAAGTCATAATGCATCAAACAAAACATTTAAAATCGTACATCAATTCAAGAATCTTTCACCTTTAGGTTGTTTTGAATAGGTGTGCCACTGACAATAATACGATGTGCACTAGGAATCTCTCGAAGGCTTGTGGCACGTTGAGTATTGGGATTTTTGATGATGTGTCCCTATTGATTCCATTAAACAAACAAGTCAAGACCATAGCCAATAATCTGTAACTTGTTAAGCGCAAAAGAAACAACAACAAATCAAATCCTCCTAAAATTTTACATCTATAAAACTTTACAGAAATATTGTAGTATGATTAGGAGGTAAAACAATATTGCGTGCCCATTTTACAACAAACAATTCACAACTTACATATTATCAAACCATCAACATTAATAACGATATAAGACTGCTAGCTTTGAAATGCATAGGAAAACATTTTTCAATTGCATATGAAGTTAACATACAAACAATTGCCCTAAAAGAATGTGATGTCAGTCATGTCTACACTGAAACATTTGTAGCTATTTTATTTCTAAAATAATCTTCATAAAACTTAGGAGTAGCTATCATATTTTTGTTGTATAGTAAGAAAGTAATTTATTATGTTCCATTGCAAAACTTTTGCTTCTTTGTAGAATTTCATCTCTAACAATCTTAAAGAACATAGTATTGTTACAGTAGCAAATGGATTAATAATCACCAGGGTCCAGAAGCATGATGTCAATTTATACATACAGGTCAATATCGTTATATGCAAATACATATCAAGAAAAGCTACTAACCTCATCCAAGATCACATAATCCCATGTAACAATATCTTCACTTGTATCTCCATATCCATCTCTTCCATGATAATCCCCTCTAATTGCTTTCCAATTATTTCGAACAACATCATATGTTGTTAGAAGTATACCTCCAGTCTGCAATGTCAAGACTTCTTTCAGTATTTGTTTAATAAATAAACGTCTCCTAGCAAAATCAAAGTTCCAGCTCTTTAAAATGCAAAAGAATTGTGAGAAATAAATTTTTAAATTAATCTTTTAATTTTTAAAGAATTTATGCAGAGAAGTATGTTGTGTAAATAAGAATAAATCGTATCCCCTAAAAAAGCTTTAGTCCACTAGAGAAGTAATCAGAAAGAATTTTATTAATACCACTTAAAATTTATTAATATTGCAAGAATATAATTATATTAATAAAAAAAATCAGAAGGGGGTGAACATAAACAAATCAAATTGTCATTGGTGTCAATAAAATAATTCATGGGTTTCATTCAGGTTACTCCTTCATAACTATAGCCCAAGGGCTTAGCTCAACCTGTTGTTTCCAATGTTGTCAGACATTTGGGCTAGTTCCATGCCAGTAGCCCACAGGAGCCCAGTTCAAATCCCGCCTGGGTGTGTTGCACTAGGCTACCCTGACAGGTTTACTAGGATTGCCATCGACAAATGTGGGGAACACCCCTTAGGTTTTCCCACAAGAATTTCCTTGGAAAAGAAATTAACAACAAAAAAAATGCTCCTCCATATCAGGTACAGTGATTTTTCCTCAAACTGTAAGGATAGGACTTTACTTGGTGTACATTATGTTAATGTCCCCATCTCAGACCTTACCACAACACACTTATATAATCAGAAAAAGGGTGATAATATCAGCAAGTTTCTAGGACAATTACCTTGACGGTTCAAGTTAGAATTGTCTCATTTCTTGAAGTGAAGAAAACAAGCAAGTTTGGCACCGAAATCATGAGACATTGACGACTACAAAACAGTGTAAAAATGCAGGCTTTTTTTCAGCTCAACACAGCATATTGCAGCAGGAATGAAATGTGATCCTGAGAAGTCATTCTTTGTTGACCTTACAGTTCAATGTTTCTGTAATCTCTTGTTTCAGCATCTTTTTCTGCTGGAATGAACTGATGAAAACAGCATCGTAATGATGCTATGTTAGAGAGAGAGAGAGAGATAGGACTTCCAAGGCTAGGAAGGGTACTATATTTGGCATCAAATTTGGAGATGCCTTTCAGCTAAAAATAATCTAATTTCAATACTGTTTTGTGGATGGGATGAGGCTGCGATATAGTGCTTTTCTTTTGGATATTTTCATTGTGTTTCTTGCTAATCCAGCCAGCAGAGAAGGCATTACTTTTGTGACTGTTATAGACATTAGCCTGCAATTTAGAAATCTTTTCAGCATACCAGCTCTATCCTTGGTTTGAAGCATCACTTCTGTCAGGTTCATCTTGCAGGCAGAGAAATATTTGTATGGTTTCAGGCATTGTTGTTTGAGGAGTTACTAGATAATGAGGGTGCACCATTAGAGGTTGGTTTTGTATGATCTCGATTATAATTTAATTAGCTTACAGAGGGTGCTCCAGTTCTTTATATTTTCATCATGATGGGCAATATTTTTGGAGGAGCCTACTGGTGCATTCAGAGATGGTCCCTGTTGACCATTGAAGCACACTTGAAGACTCCATGCCCAAGGATATGTCAGAATATTCCTGCACTTACAAAGTTCTATATATCATCAGAGCTTTTAAGCTCTCCCTCTTCTCTATTATAGTTAGATTCCACAAGTCCTGCTGGGATATTGTAAAGTGATGCTAGCATGATGAAATTGAATCATGTAACAAGCCTAGGTAGCTTAGGACTTTGTTATCAAGTGAGTTCAGTCTGGGGAGTATTTTTTTACTTGGTTAATTATTTGTGTTTTCAGAGCCTAATAATTAATTGAGTTTTTTCTCCCAATTAGAAGCCAAAGCAGGAGTGCGGCTTGATAGCGAGACCTTAAATGAGTCCTAGTGTCTAGAGTCAATGTATATTACCATGTTAGATTACTCGTAAAGTTCGCGGAATTTGATTAGGTCTAGATATTGTGTTTTTAATTATTAAAATTTCCCACAAGGTGGGATTTTTGATAAATTGTATATGTAAATTGTAATATGTGATGTCTAAAAAAGTTATAGCAAGTATGAGTGGTCAAAATTGGACCTCTCCTCCTCAACTTTCTACTAAGACACACTTTGAGGGGTAAAAAATAAATCATAAACCCTCAAACCCCACTTTCCCTAAGTCTAGGGGAAAATGTAACAATAAAATAGCCATAAATTAAATAAATGAGAGAAAATAATGATTCTCTCCAAGTCAAAGATGCCCAAAAATGAGGTGGAAATTCAACAGAGTTAAAGTCAAGTTCTAAAATGATGTGGACTCCACCTAAGCCAAGAATTGAGGAGCACATGTACAAATCAAATTTCTAGAAGGGACCACGAGTTTCTCCAATAAAATAGCATAAATTAGGAAGGTGGGCTCGAGTTCCAAGATAGAGTCAAGAGTTGGGTGGAGATTTGTTTGAGCTCATATGAGATGAGGTGGAGTGGTCTCCTACCACTCTACTTCATCTTCAAACATTACCTCCTCCCATTCCAACGAATTTCTCCTTAAGGATTGCGTGGAGCTTCTTGGGGGTTCGATTTGCATGGATGAGGAATCTTGGCTGTTGCATTGGGATTGTCATCGTTCCACTTGTCATTGGGTTTCTCTCTTGGGATCATGTCCCATTCTCCTATTTAGATGAGCCTTTGGCTCCTATTGTTGTATCTTGATACAAGCTCTTGTGCTTAGGGAAGTTCTGCTCTTTTGTATACTCAAATTTTAAGGCAATAAAAGACTTTGGGATTCACTTATGAGGTGTTATTCTTCTTTGAGCATGGTATAACTCTTGATTATTGTGCTTCATTTTCTACTTGTAATATTGTACTAGTTATTTCCATATGCTTACTAGAGATTTGTTATTGTAGAGATAGCTTACACTAGCATTTGGTTTTAAATATTTATTCTAGATAGAGAACGTTTTAGTAGATTTGCATATAAATCTCTAAGATTTCTTTATCATTGTAGTTTCTAAACTCATATGGATGTAATGAGTTTATTTGAAGTTGTGTAGAAAAATATCTTTGGATCAAGCATCAAGCGTGAGGGGACGTTCTTGGAGGAATCATCCCACTTTTGAGCATGCACATGGAAGGACCCACATTTGTTGTCTCCCAAAGTCTCATTTTTTGATGTTCTGTTTGCAGGGATCCTTGGCTTTGGCTTGTAGTCAAGTCTACTTCATTTAAATCATTTATCTTAAACACTTGTGATCATATTGATTTTATTTGTTATCAAGAGCGTGTCGATCAGTGTTGTGAAAATCGCGATTATATCGCGATTTAATGAAAAAATCGCGATTTTTATACGAAAAAATCGCCTACTTTTTTTTTTGCCAATTTTTACTAAAAAAATCGCGATTTTTTCCAAAAAATCGTGCAAGGTCGGGGCAGCGCGATTTTATAATTTTTTTTTTGGTTTTTCAGTTGCTCATTTGGACAGTGGCACGTGCGAAAGGATAAAGTCTGGGCCCTAGTATGGATATGCTATTCATGGTAATGTTAAATTCTTAAAGTAAAAGTGACATTCTCTTTAATCTTCATTTTCATCCTTTTACTTAAATTTTTAACATTACCATGAAATGACTCAGGATGTTTGAGAGTGGTTCCAGCCTCATTGGATTTCATATGGAGAAAGTAGAATTTTAGATTTTATTTAAAATCCAGCAGACTTATCAGTTTCTCAGGATTTCAGGATTGGGAGATTGTAATGTTTCCAGGGGACACCACTTGCCCGGGCTACCCCTGCCACCAGTAGAGGACGTGGTCTACCTCCTATAGCTCCTACTTCTAGTTCTTCAGCTTCTAGAGCACATCAGACTCCATTGCCATCTCCACCAGCACACGCACCAGCGTCTACATCTAGAGGGAAAGGGAAAGCTGTGGCATTTTCTCGCAAGAGGGGCAGAGGAAATCAATAGGATTAGACTTTCATTTTATTGTATATGACATTATGACATGATGAGATACATTATCATATTTTTTGTTGATATTTTGAGGCTGAGTTGGAACTCAAGAGTCAGGACTTACTATTCAGGACATGATTAAATGTTATGTGTGATTTTAGCGCTAGAAATGATATTAAACATCTTATATATTAGATTTTTTATCATATTTATGTGTCAATGTATTTATTTTATGTTGTAGATGGTTTAGATATTAAAAAAATTAAAAAAAAATGAATATTTTTGTACCAAACGATTTTTTCCCGATTTTTCCTATTTTTTCCGATTCGTTCCCTGCGCCGATTTAATCCTGATCGCGCTTTTAACAACATTGGTGTCGATAGCTAGACAAGGAGAAGAGTCCTACTTGCATTCTTTGGTTTGGCTTTTTGTATATTGCTTGTAGATATTTATTTGCTTCTCTCATGCATTTTCCACTAACTTTGACGGTTATTTTGAGTATTTTGCTCACCCTTTTTGTTGGCTGGATTTGTTGAAAACTGTAACTAGGTACGATCTTCATTATGATGTAATTGTAATTATGACATTATATATTCTTTATAAATAAAGAAAAAATGTGTATATTTTATTTTTGGAGTATGGGTTTCATACTCAAGTTTGACTCAAAAGCATGTTCTTCATGCTTTTAGGTCTTCTAGGTCTTTCTAGGATAAAGAATAATATTGGTCATGTGTCAGCCTCATTTGGACTCATTGTAATGAAGAAATATATTTATAATTATTTTATTGAGAAAAATCCATGGAGAAGCCCAAGACCAAGTCAGCCCAAGAGCAAGATCAAGTCAGTCTAAAGGAGGGGTATTCGACCCTCAAGAAAGGCTATAAAGATAAGGGAGCTCGACCTCATTTGGACACACAACACAGGCAAGTTTGATCTGCAATAGCGAAGGAGAAGAGTAGTTGGGAGGACAAAGAAGAAGAGCACAAGTCGAAATTTTTCCAAGGAAGCTTTTCTCTTGTCTCACTAGGGTTTGTGAAGCTACCAATTGGAGGAGGGCAAAATTTTGTAGCAAATGCAGGGAGACCAAAATTGCAAGATCGAAATTTTGTTGCAAGAGTCAAAGTTGGAGTAGCATTGTAGCAGTGATGAAGTTCTGGAAGCTGTCTCAAGGGAGATCTTGTTGGGGGTTGGCTTGGGGCTTGGAGGGTTGGGCTGATTCAATTCCAATCCAGTGATTCAGTATTCCAACCATAACAACACCATGCACCACATTACTACTAGACAGTCCATTGTAAACAATTATAATTCAAGTGTGTATGCCACTATTGTATCTCTTACTGGCCTACTTTGATGCTCCTACTTAGGAGCCGACCCACACAAATTGTTGACTAAGCCTTTGATGTCTTGTATGAGAGCGTCTCCACTATGGTTGACTTACTGAGATCAAAACCTCGCTTTAGCAACCCTTATTGTACCCATTACTTCAAAATGATGATACAAGGACTCGCTGCCTGTACAAAGTTTGAATAATCGACACTCGTTGAACCCACAATAAACCTCACTACATCATAGAGGCCTCTCTTACATGTTTTGCTTCTAAAAACAAACCTAGTTGCACCTTCGCTGCCACAGATGGCCTCCTCGCTATCATAGAATAGATTCGCAGCCGAACCCACAATAAACCTCACTACACCACATAGGCCTCTCTTACAAGTTTTGCTTTTGAAAACAGACCTTGTTGCACCTTCCCTGCCACAAATGGCCTCCTCATTATCACAGAATAGATTCGCAGCCTCAAGAAGTGTGTCTTTTGGTCATGGATGGAGTCCCATTGCATTCGTTGTCCAGGGGAACTCAAACCCTCTTCAAAGAAACTTCGTTGTCTAAGAACCAAACCTTGCTTGTCACAGGAGTTAGGGCTCGGGTCTGTTCATGATGCAGCCAGAATTTCGTCCTTAGATTTGGTTATTTCAGGGGAGAACTTGTTGCCTTGTAGCAGACATCCAAGTACAAAGTTAAGGATGCACAGAACCTCGTTGCCCTGTCTTCTATGCCCTAAACACAACTTTGACTTCAACAGGAGATATGTTGTCTTCCAAATGAGTGATCAAGTGCCAAACAAGGAGTAAACAAAATTTTCATGTACCAAACTAAGAGCCTTAGCCTTAACAAAAAATAGTAATCATGTGCCCAAGAGAATTAGAAATCAATCCAACAAGAATTTTGTTCCTCGTTCAAAAATACTCTTGTGCCCAAAACAAGAGAGAGAAGTGGAAGGATGTCAACTAGGGTGGAATCTTTCACCACCGAAATTGACAAGGAAAAAGGGTTCTAAACCCTCAGAGCTAATGCTCAAAACATAATGAGATGATCCACAATGATGCCCAAAAAGAATCCAAGTCTATTTTATTTATAGACTTCCTTGAGGGGTTTCACTTCTTAAGTGGTTGAGTATGTCTTACACAAAGCCCCCGATTTGGGTTTTTTGCCCAACTTGCCCACAATGGAGGTTTTGGGGTTTTATCCCCTTTTTGAAGGACTATAGCCTACGCGGACAAATAGGCTACGATGTCCATTGGTCCTAAATTCGTTGAGTACATCACAGTCCCCCCTGCCCGAAATTGCTTGCCCTCAAGCAATTGCAAATTCGAGTGTTGTAGAATATGTTCTCCTTCCCATGTCGCATCCTCCAATAAATTCTCCCATCTGATGAGGTACTCTGGAATTACCCTTCCCCTTAACTTCTTTTCTCGAATTTATTGAGGCACGATATATGAAATACATTGTGGATTCCGATATCACTTGGTAGCTCCAACTCATACGCCACTTTACCCACTCTTCGAAGAATTCTGCAAGACCCATAAAACATTGGCTTCAGCGTCTTTGCCCCACTGTTCTTGAGTGTAAATTGTCGATAAGGTTGCAATCGCAGGAAAACAAGATCCCCTACCTCAAGTTTGTGCTCTTTCTGGTGCTGGTATGCGTACATCTTCTGTCGATTCTGAGCAACCTGAATATTCCCCTTGAGTACCCTAAGAATGTTCTGACTCTCTTGTATCCAATCCTTGGCAACAGGTGCGTTCTTGTCTCTGAAGATTCTATCGATGAAGGAGGGTACATCATACTCATACAAAGCCTTGAAGGGTGTCATTCCAATGGATAGGTGGTAGGCAGTGTTGTAGCAATGCTCCCCAAGGTACAACCACTTGATCCATGCCTTTGCTCACTTGTCACATAGTTGCGCAAACACCCTTCGATCCATTTATTTACAATTTCCAATTGGTTGTCAGTTTACAGGTGATAGCTAGTTCTAGGGGTTAATTCAGTTCCAACTAGTCTGAAAAGTTCCTGCCAAGATGTGCCCATGAATCTGCTACCATGGTCGTTGATTATGTTCTTAAGCAACCCATGTAATACGAAGACTTCTTTGAAGAAGAGTTTTGCCACTTACTTGGAAGAGTAATCTACTAAGATAACAAAGAAGCATGTGAATTTAGTCAAAATGTCCACCACGGTGTATATGCAATCCTTTCCCTGTGCTTTGGGTAATCCTGTAATAAAACCCATTGATATGTTTTTCCATTTTTGTTCAGGAATAGGTAGAGGTTGGAGAAGACCTGCGGGTGGTGTAAGCTCAACATTATTTTGCTGACATGTCATCCATTTACTGACATATTTCATCACATCTTCCTTGAGTCCCTTCCAAAAGAATCGCTCTCAAATCTGTCGGTATGTCTTGAAGAACCCCTAGTGTCTGGCCAAAGGAATGTCATGTGTAACCTTCATAATTTTCTCGTTTAGTGTAGATTCAAGGACCAGATATATCATGTATTTATAGTAAATGACATCATCAACTATTTTGTACCTATCGTCTTGGATAATCTTGTTGAAAAGCATGCAAACAAACTGGTTCTTAGCATATTTGGCAGAGAGGTGCGCCTTCCAATCTTTTGTGAGCTCCATGAGGGTGCAAGTTGTTAGTTTCCTAGAGAATGCATCAACCACCACGTTTTCTTCCCTTTCACATATTCAATGTCAAATCGTATGCTTGAATTTTGCTTACCCATTTTTGTTGTCGTTCATTCAGATCCCTTTAAAAATAAATGTTGCACGCTGTTGTGGTTTGTCTTGACTAGGAACCTATTACCCACCAGATATTGTCTTAACTTTGCCAATGCGTGCATGATGGCCAACATTTCTTTGTCATATATGGAGTAAGGCCTTTTTGTATCTTCCAGATTTCGACTTTCGAATGCAATCGAATGACCTTTTTGCATTAGGGCAGCTTATATTCCTTCTCCAAACACATCCCACTCTAATATAAATGGTTGGCCAAAGTCAGGAAGAGCTAGTACTGGACACGAGCTCATTATTTCTTTGAGCTTGTTGAATGCCTTGTTAGTTGCTTCTGTCCACCTAAATGCCCCCTTTTTTGTCAAATCTGTCAGGGGCACACTTAGCTGGGAGAACCCCTTAATGAACCATCGATAATAGTTGTAGAGCCTAAGAAACCCTCATAACTATGTTAGTGTCTTAGGTGTAGGCCAATCCACTATTGCCTGGATCTTCTCTTGGTGGAATTGTACCCCTTGTGCATTGGTCATATGCCCTAAATAAAGAATCTTTGTAAACCCAAGCACGCATTTGGATACTTTGGGATAAAAGGATTGTTCCTGCATGATGCTCAAAATCTGATCCAAGTGTCTCAACTGATCGTCCCACGTCTTACTGTAGATGACGAGGTCATCAAAGAATACCAACAAAAACTTTCTTAGTTGCCAGTTGAAAATGATATTCATGCTGGAAAGTGGCAGGGGTGTTGGTTAGCCCAAATGGCATGACCAAAAATTCAAAGTGTCCATAGTGGCAACGTAATGTTGTTTTGGGCACGTCTTCCTCCCGAACTCAAATTTGGTGGTACTCAAACCATAGGTCAATCTTTGAGAAATGCATTGTTCCATGTAGCTCATCGAGTAATTCATCAATTTGAGGATTGGGGTACCTGTTTTTGATGGTCTCTTATTAAGTGCCTAGTAGTTAACACACATTCTCCATGTACCATCCTTCTTCTTCACCAAAACCACAGATGATGCTGATGAGCTTGAGTTGGGGCGGATATGTCCCATAGCTAACAATTTTTGGATAGTTTTTTCTATCTCGTCTTTAAACTCCTTCGTATGTCGGTACGGTGTGGTGATCACAGGCTTCGCTCCTTCTTCTAGCTCAATAGCATGCTCAAATCCTCTTTTAGGAGGTAATCCTGGAGGAATGTCATCAAACAATGGAGCGTGCTTGTCTAGTACTTGCTGAATATCAACCCTGTATAGTGATTTATCATTGTCGAGAGCCTTTTGGATCATAACCTTACATTCTGTTGCATACGCTATATATCCCCATGCCTAAAAAGGGCTTCCATCCTTCTAGATGAAAAAACCTGCGGAACGCCATTTGACATACTCTTAAAACGACCTTACTTCCATTTGGTGCGCTAAATTCTATTTCCAACGCTTGGTAATCCATTTTGTGTTTGCCCAATGAATATAACCATTGAACTCCCAATACCATGTTGAGGTCTGCAAGATCTATTACATAGAAACCACTGATAAAAGTATAGTTACCAAGAGTTACACTCAAACCT
This sequence comes from Pinus taeda, assembly GCA_000404065.3. Taxonomy (NCBI): domain Eukaryota; kingdom Viridiplantae; phylum Streptophyta; class Pinopsida; order Pinales; family Pinaceae; genus Pinus; species Pinus taeda. The sequence continues at coordinate 261,434 of APFE030161890.1, read as the reverse complement.
AGGATCATTCATGTGCAATCCAAGTTGTACCCGTCTGCAACTATCACATCCAAGCCCTCGAACTCTTCGATGGGAAGTCATTTTTTTGTTACTAGTGCTACATTAATGAAGTTATGGGTGGCTCCTCCATCAATTAGTATTGTGATGTGTTGTCCCTTGACAACTCCCCTGATCTTGAAGGTGCAATACTTGGGCGTGACTGAAAGAGATGCAATCTTGACCTATGGATGTATCGCTGAGGCTTTCCTCCTGTGGCGATTCTTCTTTGGTGTTGTCAGTGTTTTCTTCATCCTTAGCTTTCTTCTACGGTGGTTCTTCATCGATATTTGGAGTGGCCTCTTCTTCTTCTTCGTTGTTAGAAAGTACTTCCTGTAGCTAATCTTCCCCTTTCGTAAACAACGATGACCAGGTTCACATGGTTCCCTAGAAGTAAAATATAGCTTTTTCATCCTCAGTTCGCTTCAAGTTTCCTCATATAGTATGTCTCTTTTGGGCCCATCACATTGGAAAGGATTCTTCCCCTTATCTTTTGGAGGGATGAAAGGCTTGGACAAAGCCTTATCTTTAACGGCTACATTAAGCAAGTCTCAAGTCTTCTTGGTGGCTCCTTGAAGAGTGGTAGGATTGAATATTTTGACCCATCCTTGTAGGGGCTCAGCTAATGCTTCAATGAATAGCATAACTAATCGCTCTTCTGATATATTTGTCACCATAACTGCATTGCGTTCAAATTTTGCAATAAACTCTTCTTGTGATCTTGTTTGCTTAAGTAGTGCCAGTTCTCTGAAGTGGATTTACGGGTTCTTTCGGTCGAACCTTTCTATCAGTCTTTGTGTAAAAAGTGATGTTAGCATGTCCCAAAGTTACTAGACCATGATACCACCACTCATTTGCTTCCCCTTCTAAGTGTAATGTGGCAAATTGAATTGCGCCTGCCTCAACCATAGGATTGAGCCTGAAGTAAGTGTCCAATTTCTGCACCCAAGCCCTTGTTGTACATTTAGATGATTCGTCAAATGAGGGTACAGGAATTTTACTTACCTTACATGAAAATTCTCCATTAGGCTATCCTCGGGGTCTATTCTGGTACCGGAAGTTATTGTACTCATTGAAAGACATAGTTGCTCGAGTATTTTCTTCTAATCGTGCATAGTCCTTAACATAAGTGTTTAGGAGTTGATTCGGCTCAGTTGCTTTCTGGCTTGCTGGCACCTGATTGTTTGTAAATTGAGGTACAAGTGGTCGGCCATGCCTCTTGATGTTGGCTTGGTTTATAGGAGGGACCAGATTATGGTTCCCACTTCCCTCAGTTGTAGTCCTATTGGTGGCAGTGACATTTGGCTGGTCGGTTAGGTGAGCGATTAGCACCGCAATTTATTGTTTCCCTTGGGTCAAGGCCTGACCTATCTACTGTTTCCCTTGAATAATACTATCGATTCATATGTTGTTTCCCATGTAACAATTTTTAAGATACCAAGATCATGTTCTACTTTGTCCCCCATGGCGGAATGATGGTTATTCTCCTTACAATGACGTTGTTGTTGTCTTCAAGAAGCATAAACTACCATTCACCACAAGCTAACAAGATGCGTGTGCTTTGATACCATTGTAATAGACTAGGGTGATTTGGTCCAGGGTTTACAGAATTTTTTTTTTTTTAGTGCAGTGATCAAATCCAATATATTCTTTGAACAGTCAAATTGCCTTCCAATGATATAACAAACATTGTGTAATGAATAATATAAAATTTCATCTCCGCAAGACAGAAATGATCCAGTACAATGAGTTGACTGATTAACATAGTACTTCACAACAGCGTATAGTTCACAACCAATGCCCAAAACTGATTCAATTCCAATCCAGTGATTTAGTATTCCAACCATAACAACACTATGCACCACATTAGTACTAGACAGTCCATTGTAAACAATTATAATTCAAGTGCTTATGCCACTATTGTATCTCTTAGTGGCCCGTGCTCCTGCTTAGGAGTCGACCCACACAAACTGTTGACTAAGCCTTCGTTGTCTTGTATGAGAGCCTCTCCACTACGGTTGACTTACTAAGATCAAACCCTCGCTTTAGCAACCCTTATTGTACTCGATGCTTCATAATGATGATACAGGGACTCCCTGCCTGTACAAAATTTGAACAATCGACCCTCCTTGAACCCACAATAAATCTCGTTGCACCACACATGCCTCTCTTACAGGTTTTGCTTTTGAAAACAAACCTTGTTGCACCTTCGTTACCATAGATGGCCACCTCGCTATCACAGAATAGATTCGCAGCATCAAGTGTGTCTTCCGGTCATTGATGGTGTCACATTGCATTCGTTGTCGAGGAGAACTCAAACCCTCTTCAAAGAAACTTCGTTGACTAAGAACCACACCTCGCTTGTCACAAGAGTTAGGACTTGGGCCTATTCATGATGGAGCCAGAATTTCATCCTTAGTTTCGGTTATTCCGGAGTAGAACTCGCTATCCTATAACAAACATCCAAGTACCAAGTTAAGGATGCACAAAACCTCGTTGCCTTATCTTCTATGCCCTAAACATAATTTTGAGTTCAACGGGAGATATGTTGTCTTCCAGATGAGTGATCTAGTGGCAAACAAGGAGTAAACAAAACTTTCCTATGCCAAACTAAGAGCCTTAGCCTCAATAGAAAAAGTAATCCAATGCCCAAGAGAACAAGATATTAATCCAACCAAAATTTTGTTCCTCCTTCAAAAATATTCTTGTGCCCAAACAAGAAAGAGAAGTGGAAGGATGTCAACTAGGATGGAATCTTTCACCACCGAAATTAACCCTCATAGCTAATGCTCAAAACATAATGAGATGATCCAAAACGATGCCCAAAATGAATCCGAGTCTCCTTTATTTATAGATTTCCTTGAGGGGTTTCACTTTCTTAAATGGTTGAGTGTGTCTTACTCAAAGACCCAAATTTGGTTTTTTCGCCCAACTTACCCAAAACTCTCCCACAACGGGGGTTTTGGGGTTTTACCCCCTTTTTGAAGGACTATAGCCTACGGGGACAAATAGGCTACTAAGTCCATTGGTCCTCAATTTGTTGAGGACATCACACATGGTTAACTCATAACACACATTTTCCTATTTTGCAATTAAACTTGTCAATCCATTTACTTATATCTTATGTTGTGCAATCTATTTTTCATTTGCTTAAGCTATCACAATACACAACAAGCAAGGCATAGCACTTTCGTTGTGGCCTTAAAGATTACATTCACGGAGAATTAAAATTGCATAAACCCAAAACCATTGAGGAGGCCAGACACGCAGCCCTAATTATCGAGCAGAAATATAAACCTAACAATGCACCATAAGCCAGTAATGACAAGACTAACAGTTATTCCAAGGGGAAGGCAGGTAAACCCTCATCAGAAAATACTAGCAAGTACATTCCACCACCATTGCGAAATGAAGGAAAACAAAAATCTAATGTTGAAAGGAAAAAAGGATGGCAAATGTTGGAAGTGCGGAGACAACTATTACGCAGGACACAAGTGCGCAACACAAAAATTGTACAACTGTGAAGATGAACAAGAAGAGGAATCTTCAGAAGACAGCGCTGACGAAGAGGACAATGAAGAAAATGCAAACCGTAGTCTAGAATCAAAATATGATATGCCACGAATTTCCATAGCAACCATCACAGGGATAGCTCAACCACAGACACTGAAGCTTAAAGGTCACATCAAGAAGCAAAGCGTTATTGTTCTAGTGGACTCAAGAAGTACGCACAACTTTGTAGATGTCAATGTTGCAAAAAGACTGAACATCTTTGCTTACCCAGTAGCAGACTTAAAAGTTATGGTATCAAATGGAAAACGTATAGATGGAGTGGGCAAATGCCATAAGGTTAAGTTGCAATTAAGCGACTATGCAATAGAGTCCAGTTTTTATACGGTTCCCCTAGGAGGAGTAGATGTTGTTTTGGGAGCACAATGGTTGAGAACACTAGGCACATATTTAGCAAATCACATAAAACAGTTCATTAGATTCAAATGGGATGGAGGGAAATTTCAGTGGTTCGGGTTTCAGGCACCACCAATGCAAGTCATCTTCGCTCAACAGATGAAGAAGCTTATTCGCAAGGGGTCACTAGCATTTGTTGCACAATGTCAGCACTTGGAATTATTATTGATAGAAGGGACTCATCAACCATTAGAGATTTCATCCTTGATCCAGAGATACGAGAAGGTTTTCCAAGATCTACCAATGAAGTTACCCCCAGAAAGGCAAATTGAACACACTATTGAAGTCAAACCAGACTCAACTCCAGTTAATGTTAAGCCATACCGTTATCCCCATCACCACAAGACAAAAATAGAACGCTTAGTACAAGACTTGCTGAAGCATGGAATCATTCCAAAGAGTAGAAGTCCATACGTTGTACTCGTAGTATTGGTCAGAAAGAAGGACGGATCTTTCCGATTATGTATAGATTACAGAGGCTTAAACAAAATCACTATTAAACACAAGTTTCCAATTCTGTTCATTGATGAGATGTTAGATGAATTACACAGTGCTGAATATTTTTCCAAGTTAGATCTAAGATCAAGCTACTACCAAACACCAGTAAGGTTAGAAGACGTCGAAAAGACAGCATTCAGGACTCATGAAGGGCATTACAAGTTCAAGGTCATGCCATTTGGATTAACAAATGCATCAACCACCTTCTAAGCAACCATGAATAAGCTCTTTCACCATTATCTTCGGAAGTTTGTATTAGTTTTCTTCAATGATATTCTATTCTATAGTAAGACGTGGAAAGAACATCTCAAACATCTAGAAGAAGTGTTGTCTGTTTTGGAAAAGAACCAGTTCTGCACTAGGCTATCAAAATGTACATTTGGGCAGAAGGAAGTTGAATACCTAGGACATATTATATCGAGGGAAGGGGTCCAAGTGGACCCCAACAAAATCAAGGCAATCAAAGAATGGCCCAAACCCAAGAACATATCTAAGCTAAGGGGATTTTTAGGTCTAACAGGGTATTACGAAAGATTTATAAAAAATTATGCACATCTGACATCACCCCTGACCAATTTGTTAAAGAAAAATGCTTTTTAGTGGAATGACCAGGCAGACGGGTGTTTAGAGAAATTGAAGGAAGTAATGTCAACCACACCAGTACTAGCAACTCCTGACTTTTCAAAACCATTCATAGTAGAATGTGATGCTTCTGGTTTCGGAATTGGAGCTGTATTAATGCAAGACAACCACCCTATAGCATTTGAGAGCAGGAAACTCAATAAACGAGAAGGCTTAAAATCAACATACCAAAAAGAGATGCTCGCCATCATACACTCTTTGACGACGTGGCACCAATATTTGCTTGGAAGTAAATTTTCAATCTGAACCGACCACAACAGCCTTAAATTCTTACTTTCAGCAAAAGACATTATCAACAAAACAACAAAAGTGGATGGAGAAGTTGTCAGCTTTCAATTTAGAAATATTACACAAGAAGGGAAATAAGAATGTTGTGGTTGATGCACTCTCACATAAGAATGACGACCACACATGTGCCGCCATGATAGTTGTTCCAGAATGGTTGGACGAAATACGAGCCAAATATGCCAAGGATAAGGATTGTGACTCCATGATTAACAATATCAGTCAGTATACCAACTTCGAGTGGAAAAATGACATCTTAAAGTACAAGGGTAGAATTTACCTAACACTCGCATCCAAATTTAAGGTGAAAATACTAAAGGAATCTCACAATTCGCCAACAGCTAGACATGTCAAATTCTACAAAACTTACTACAACATCCGACAGTCATTCTATTGGAAGAGTATGAGCAAGGAAATTCATAAATATGTCGCAAAATGTGATACTTGTCAAAGAAACAAGAGTGCAAATGTTCCAACTCCGGGATTGCTACATCCACTACACATCCCAAATTAGAAGTCGGAAGAGATTTCGATGGATTTTATTGAAGGACTACCTGCATCTTATGAAAGGATAAAATATTTGTAGTAGTCGACAGGCTCACTAAATATGCCCACTTTATGGCTATTAAAAACACTGACACAATTAAACAAATTGCTTATGTGTTTTGTAAAAATATTTACAAACTATACGGGTTTCCTAAGGTCATCGTCAGTGATAGAGATGTAAGGTTTAAAAGAAAATTTTGGAAGGAATTCTGCCATCAAGCAGGAATATCCCTCAATATGAGTTCGACCTATCACCCCCAAACAGATGGACAAGCCGAAATTGTTAATAAATGCTTGGAAACATATCTTCGTTGTTTCGTTACAAACAAACAAAACAGATGGACACAGTGGCTACACCTGGCAGAATGATGATATAATACCATGTACCACACGTCAGCTACGATGACACCCTTCCAAGCCTTACATGGTTACGAGCTACCCAAGTGGAAGGACTTTGCACTCCTTGATTCTAGGGTACCAGGAGTTAAAGACCACCTCGAAGAAAGTCAAAGGATCATCAACTTACTAAAAGAAAATCTAACCATGGCTCATAATAGAATGAAACAACAAGCCGACCAACACTGCTTTGAAAGAGAGTTCGAGGAGGGAGATTGGGTCTTTGTTAGACTCCAACCTTATAAGCAACTATCACTTAAACAGAAAGGGAAGAATAAATTGTCACCTAAATATTATGGACCGTATCATATAATCAAAAAGATAAGTAGTGTAGCTTATGGGTTAAAGTTGTCAGACAACTATCGAATCCATAATACCTTTCATGTATCAAGTCTCAAAAGAGTATTAGGGCAAAACCAAATAGCACAAACAGAAATACTCGAGACCGATGAAGAAGGAAGAAAAGTCCTTGAACTTGAAGGTATACTCGCTACCCGAGAAAAGGTTGTATCATCCAAGACAATAAAGGAATACCTCATCAAATGGAAGAGGTTATTAGAGGAAGATTCATCTTGGGAATCAGAACGTTTCTTGCATCAACACCCAAGCCTACCTATGCTTTCAGGACAAAGCATCTTAAGGGGAAGGCAATGTTATGAACTTAAAATTCATAACAATTAATTAAAATATTAAATATTATTTAAGTAAATACATTACTAATTATGATCAATTAATTAACAGATAATTAGCTAAATGAAGAGACATTAGTCCCCAAAGGACATGTCTCTCTGATTAGGCATAGCCGGTCAACTCCTATTTAAGGAGCACCGCCTCAACCTTGTAAACATCATTCAGCTTTAACAAATAATAATATATATATTATTATTTGTTAAAGCTAAATAAATAATAGACATAGGCTTCAAGAGATCCCCATGGTAGTATAGGCTTCAAAAAAGTAGAAGGAGTAGTAGAAGGACCCAGCTCCATAGAAAGAAAGTTAAGACAAGAAAAAGAAAGGCTCAGTCATCCTTACCCACCAACTCATTCCGGGAGCGACTACCCGGAATGAGTTTATAGGGAGCTTGAACTGAACTGCTTAGCAAACTGTGTAGTTATAGGGTATCCTTTCTTCCTTGAGATCTCGGCTTGCAAGGTGAGTTTTCTTGGCACCAAAATGAATTCTCAAAGGTTTGGCAATTCGATCTTCCTACAATAGATGGGTGCCCTTATTCACTTTGCATGTGTGAGAGAATTTAGCCCAAAACAGATCCAAAAACTTTGATTTTCTTTTGTTGGTTTCACCTCCTCTTCCTTGCTCTTATGTTTGTCTTTTTCTAGCCTTGATCGAACTTCTTGTTGCTGGATTGATTTTCTCCAATGTGATCGAATAGCCTCTTATATATAAGCTTCTTGTCCTAGCTTGTAGGCCGACTTGTCACTATGCCGACTTGATCTTCGTCAACTTGTACTTTGCACTATGACAAGGTCTTGAGGGTCTTTTGACTCTGATTTAACTCAAATATTTTTTTCCTTTACAATGTGCAGCATGCCCGAAAGGGTCTTTCATACATGAAAATGACTCAATTTGACTTGTTGACTTAAAAACAAACCCTAGAAGCACTCAATGGGTGCTTGACCTATAAATCAAATAACCTTGAGCATGAAACCAATGCCTCAAGAATAACAAGAATAATTTTATTTTTCCTCTTTACATCAAATACATAAAATCATGATTACATGTCAATATGAAGACCAAACCTAGTTATATATTTCAACAAAAAGAACCAGCCAAAAACCCGTCAACTCAAAACACACAACATATTCAAATTTTAAAGAAAACATATATATTCATGTGCACTCGTATGAATCCAAACTCTTTATACACAAATAAGTAAAAGTTGTGATTTATATCATGTAAGGTGCACATAACCAAAATAGAACCGAGTGCAATCCATCTCTGAATTGAACATACATCCACAAACAGGACCCTAGATGGCTCTATCATCCATCTACGACAAATACCTACATATTATCAAAATCATTGCTTATATAGGGATCTTCATCATCAATACCACCCTCTAAGCATTAAAATAAGATAGAAAAAGCTTAGCATGTCCAATCAAGATTTAGTTTTAAGTAATGAGTACATTTTTACTAGGATCATGATAGAGGATTTCAACAACCGATGCCACTAACATCATGGTAAATAGAGGGCTTGGTGCTCTTGATAAAATGCTAGTTCCATACCATCATACATGACAAAATCCAATGGAAACATTGCAATCCCCTTAATCCTAAAATCTCGAAAATTGTCGAGTCTATTGGATTTTAAGTGGGATCTAAAATTCTACTTTCTACATATGACATCCAATGAGATCAAAACAACTGTCAAACATCCTAAGTCAATTAATGGTAATGTTAAAAAAATTAAGTAAAATGATGAAGTTTCATCCTTTTAAGAATTTAAAGTTACCATTAATTACATAGCATTAGTAGGGCAATATGGTCAAATACTAGGCTTCCCCACTCATAATTATTTCTTTTTTTTTTTAATATTATGTTGAAAGTAACCTTGGTTGCATTGTACAAAACCAGTCGATTCAATGAAAAAGGTATTGAACCGGCCAATTATGTATAGGAACAGGTTTGGTTACAAACCAACCGTTTCCATACAAGAACCGGCCAATTCAGTACTAAACTGCCCTTTTCCAATCTGACACTGGTTTGGACTGATTTTCCCTCAAAAACTATCGAACTGACTACTTCAATCTAATCCGATCCAATTCTTATAACACTAGTATTACTACTACTATTTGTCATAGGTAGTATTTTTTTCCAAGCTAACATATGTTGTTGTAAATGTTTCCCACATTACAACATCTCCCCGATAATAGGTTGTAGAAGCACCTTTCAGTGCAATAAGCAAAATTCAAGGTAAAGGTACATAAAACTACATAGCAAAGGCATAGGAAACTACATGGGGTGAGGGATGTAAATTTGAATTGAATTTGGTTTATTCAATTGAGTTGAATATAATAAATGTTCCTAAGATTAAAATTTTGGAAATGAAAGCTTTAACAAAGATAAAGAGAGATATTAAGCTGCAATGGGCAACAAAGAAACTTGTGTCTACCTATATTTCAAGGCAATATAGCCTTACATGCTTATTGTTTAATGCTCAGCAATGAAAACATGTTGACATGCACAATATTTGACCACCGTGATATCATGAGTGACAAATGTGCAAACCAAACCTTAAAATTTTGTCTCTCCATGGTAACATGCAAGGCGCAAACAAATTCCTGACGGAGACAAATCAAGCACAAAGTAGTCCCAGGAAGAAGGGTAGAAGCACATTTTTAAGAGGCAAGTAAAGACTTCATAAATCGAAGATGCGCATGTACAACAACAATAAAAAAGTAATAAGGTTGGAGTATTATTCTCCTCCAAGCAAATAGTGGAGATTAAAATTTACTCTAGTTGTTTGTAGATTTTTGTTTGAAGTGAAGCATTTAGAGACACAATTTTCTACACCATATACATCTCAACAAAAGAGTGTTGTGGAGATAAGAAACAAAAAAAAATGTCTCAAATAACCATATGCATAAGATATAGGGCAAAGACAAATAAATATTGAGTAGAAGCAATACATATTGCAGTGTGCCCACTTAAGAAATGCCCTACAAAGGCACGAAAGACGTCACATTAGAAGAGGGTTGGTGGCAAAGAAAGCCACACACCAATTATTTAATTTGTTTACTTTTGCAGCTTGTGTTTTAGTTACATATGAAAGGATAGCGCAATTATGAAGAATTTCAACCCCCACTCCGTTATATGTTTTCCTTATCACTCCATGTATTTAGCTTTAAATCCAAGCATGATAAAATTCTAACATTTGGAAATGACAATATTTTTTGAAAACACAGCAAAATTACGACAGCTACACATAGAAAATAACATAGTGATTTTTGGTCAATGTGACCCTAGAAAAACCCCCCCTACAACTCTTCGGGAAAACCAGTTTGAGAGCTCTTCTTTAATTCTGAAAATTCTTTTACAGAGATACTGAAATACACAGTAAAAATTCCAGCGAACACAAATTACAATTTATCTCGACTTTTGTGCTTGAACTCCGCCGGGAAAATCGTGCCAATCAGCGAACCGCCAAAACAGAATTTTTTCCTAAGTTGCCGGAAACGGCTGCTTGAAAACCCAAAACGCCGTTTTCCATTTTGGATCTGTATGCACAATCAAAACAGCAAAAAAAACACCGAAAAAACATATTGGGTGTCGTTTTTGGATTCGGAAACTTACCGTTTTTTTAGTCGTTTCTCAGGCGTTTTTACGAAAACCCCTCCCATTTAAAAAAAAATATACGTTTCATGCAATCGTGATAAGTTTTTGGAAAAATTCAAAACGGTTTTTTAGTTGCACGCCTTGCCCATCGGGAACGATGAACACATCACTTCAAATTTCAAGTTTTTAACAAGTTAAAGTTACGGTTTACAATTTATCATTTTAGCCTAACCTAAACGACAAGAGTGTTGTCGCCGCCGCTAAGAGGTTCACTGTCTGCTGACTCGCTGAGACTCAAGAGGTTCACTATCCACTGTCCATACTCCAGTCATCACCACGGATGCCGAAGAGACATAGTTGCACAGTGCAGCGTTCTAATTCCTGAACCGTTGAACGCCATCAGCTGCCAGGATCGTTGGTCCTGGTATATACGTTATCATTTTGTTAAACTTTTTCATGCTAACTACAACTTGTAGGCTATTACTTTAAGATAGTGAGATGGCCATGCAATATTATCCTTAGTTTCACAGCGAAAGAAAGTGACCAACTTCTACACAGCTTCCTTCTTAAGCAATGCCTGCTCAACTTTTCAATGATCATTATCATGTGCTAGGCAAACTGCAAGAGAGTCCAAAGCAGTAATTGACCAGCCCACATCATCCAGTAAGCTCAAATAAGCATCCAGTAAGCTCAAATAAGCATCCAGCCCATTATGCACCCTTAGTTGCTCCCTAGTATATCGAGAAGTATGAGCCATATCACATAGCAAAGGCAAGGCAGTATGCTTCAAGGGAGAGTCTGTAATAATGAAACGCATCAAATGTGGAATTATGCCATTTTTTGTTGCTTGCTCCTGCCTTCTCTTGTTTATTTTACAAATATTGTATAATGCATTAAGCACCTTCATAAATATGAAACCAACAGTCTTGAATTAGTAATGCATAGTTTAGGACCAAGTAATGTTGTGACTTGTCACTCACACACAGAGTCACACACATCTTGGCTGCAAACTAAGCTCACAAAATCACTTTAAGATCATCAACTAGCTAGTAGGCTATTAAATTAAGATTAAGATTATAACTTTCACGTATTATGCTTGTATACTAAGTAGATGCAAACTTATTTAAGTTATTTTCAATATTTGTTGAATTGATTGTGTGAGTTTAAACGTATATAAAGTTATAAACATAGTGTTGTTTAGGAAGAGTAATGTAGTAGCACCTAGTTTAAAGTTTCAACATGATTCACCTCCTTCGGTTCTAAAAGTACCAATTGATCAGATAAGCATTCTTACATACCTCCACGTATTCAAGTGCTCTCTCAGCTTAGTTGGTGCCACCAATGTGATTGGGATCTTTCCTTATCAAACTCTAGAGTCTAAATCCGGCCATGACAACAAACTATTTATCACAGATTTCACTCATTTTTGTAGTTATTGGAATAATAACTAATAACTATGGAACATAGTAAAGAGAAAGGCATATAAATAAATGATGAGATAATTTTATTAACATCTAAAAATGACCAAATAATTTTTTTTAAATAAATATCTGATATTTGTCAATTTTCTTTTTTCAGTTTCATTTACATCATCATCATTCATGGCAACTTCAAGTTCAGCCATTCATGAGGCAGAGGAAGTGGCACATGAAATTGAATCAACCCATAAAGTTGATCCAAAGTCACCACTTTGGAAATATGTAACTATTGTTGGGAAGATCCAAGGAGGTGGATCATTAGCATGGGTTTGCAGTGAGTGTAAAAAGGAGTTTAAGGGGTCATACATACGAGTTAAAGCACATTTGTTTGCATTAAGAAACAATGGGGTTCGAATATGCAGTGGCCCACCTAAAGAGAATGGGACAGATGGAAATGGTTTAAGCAAGGTAAAAATTGCAAAATATCAGAGAGAACAAGACGAGGCAGATGCTAAAGCAAATGAGGCAAATCTTGCCTCCCATTTAAAACACCCAACAAAGTTGGGAGCATCTTCATCAAAGCCTCCACTTCATTCTCATGGAATTGTTGGTTCAAAGCAATCAAATTTGGGACCGCTTGAGAAGAGTTTTAATAATGATGCTCGAGAGATAGCAGATGCAGCTATAGCCCAATGCATTTATGCAAATGCCCTTCCCTTTAACCTTGTGCGATCTCCTTATTGGGCAAAAATGTTAAAAAGTTTGAATGAAGTGCCAAGAGGGTACAAGAGCCTGGATATGAGAAGATATGCACCACATTGTTGAGTGCTCAAAAGTTCGATTTGGAGGCTAAATTAGCCCCCATTTGTGACTCATGGCTCATTTCAGGGGTTTCCATCATTTCTGATGGATGGAAAGATCAAAGAAATAGGTCTTTGATCAATGTGATTGCTCAGAGCCCACATGGGGCAATGTTTTTGAAGGTAGTGGATTGTGAGGAGCAGATGAAAGATTCTCAATTCATTGCTAACATTTTGATTGAAGCAATTGAATTGATGGGGCCTTAAAATGTTGTCCAAGTAATAACTAACAATGCAACGGTGTGTAGAGCAGCAGGCCTAATTATTGAAAGCAAATATCAACACATTTTTTGGACCCCTTGTGTTGTACATTCATTCAACCTCATGTTGAGCAAGTTGGGAAAGCAAATTGAGTGGATTCGAGTTATTTTTGAAGAAGCAAAAGAAATTCAAGCCTTTATCACAAACCAACACATGTCCCAAGGCATCTACAGAGAATTTGTTAAGTTGGAGCTCCTTAAGGTACCTATACTTTAGAGTTTAAAGTTTATTAAATATTTCATAAATTCTAATTTCTGACTCTAAATTCAAATATCTAAATTGGATTCTCAAATGTCATGATTTGTGAATCATAATAGGTTATTCAATCAAATTATGATTTTTCAAATTGAATGAAATTTGAAACATTAGCAATTTGACACCTGCAGGTTGTCGAGACTTGATTTGCTTCTCACATCATAGTCTTAACAAGGCTCATGCAGGTGAAAGATGCATTACAATGAATGGTATGCAGTTCTCTTTGGAACCAATGGAGGCAATCCCAATCTGATAAAGCACAAGCAATGAAACAGTTGGTTGTTGATGATGAATGGTGGGATAGGGTGGAGTACCTCTTGGCATTTACTAAGTCAATTGTGGATTTGCTCTGTATGTTTGACACAGATATGCCTAATCTGGGAGAGGTGTATGAGGGCATTGATTCCATGATAGAAAAGATAAAGTTGGTTATAAATGCCAAGGAGAATGACCCGGATGAAATCTTTTACAGAGAAGTAAAAGATATATTGACCAAAAAGTGGAACAAGATGACCACCCCATTGCACCTTTTAGCCTATGCAGTGAATCCAAAATATTATGCTGCAAAGTTGCTACGTGATCCAGAAAGAAGCGCACCAAACAAAGACCCAGATGTCACAGAAGGATTTAAAAATGCTTTTAGAAAGCTTTTTGTAGATCTTGAAATTAGGCTTTGGGTTCGTGCACAGTTTTCTCATTTTGTGGGATCAGAGAGTTGGGGTAGTGATATTGAGTGTATGCGGGACAAGAACAGATTAAGTCCAATTGAGTGGTGGAACTTCTATGGTGGGGCACTTCCACATATCCAAAAATTGGCCATCAAGATCTTGTCACAGGTTGCCAGTTCTTCTTCAACAGAAAGGAACTGGAGTACATACGGCTTCATCTATTTAGTGAAGCGAAACAGATTGGTCTCTAAAAAGGCTGAGGAACTAGTGTATGTTCATTCAAACCTTCGCCTTCTGTCACACAAGAAAGATGAATACAAATTTGGGCCCACCAAATTATGGGACGTGGAACCAGAGTTGCCCGACTTGGATATGACACTGAATGCCATGTCTCATATGATTTTGTTTGATTCGGAATCACCAATAGGTGGATCTTCAAATGGACATCGCAGCAACATTCCCAGTGCCACTTCTAGAGAGGATGTGGAAGTGCAACATTATAGTGGCATGAATGAAGACATATTTGATGATATGTAAATGTAATTTATGATGGTGTTTTAACTTTTAACTTTTACACTTTTGAACAACCATATGAATTATGAGTAATGATAGTAGACTGCCTGTCATAGTTCATTTTGTACTTTGTACTATGTAGTAATTAGTATGCATTATTAATTTTGGTAATGGTGTCCATGTAACTTGTCATGTTGATAACTTGATGTTTGAAATTTGAAACAAAAACTTGATGATATGTTGAAACTTGAAACTTGAATCATGAATGTTATAATAATCGTTAATGATGATGACAATGTTGAACATTTTTGGCATATGATGAATTGATGATGATGAATCATGATAGATCATAGATGATAATCTAGATTCTGAAATATGAATGGTAATATGAATTTTTTATTTTTAATATATATATATATATATATATATATTATATATTATAATATAATGTGTCATTTCCTGTCGTATCGTATCCAGATTTTTTGAAAATTTGTCATATCTGTTTCAAACCCTGATCCCGTATATGTTTCCTAGTAACTTAGAATTTTTCTAACAATAAAACAGCATTAAATGTTGTACAGCCTACCTCAAAACCGTGCCCATAACCTATTGTATAGACCGTACGGATTTTAGCAGTACAGTTGCCTTGCAAATCGTGCCCAAAACCTGCCTCAAAATTTGTGCCTTTGTTGTTGTCCCTCTTCCTCGATTTTTGTGCCTTTCTCCTGTTGTACATTATTGCATTGGGATGCGTGCCAATACATGTTGCTGCCCAGATTTGTTGAAATGTCTTCTTGCTGTTATCCTTCACTTCCTCACTACTCAGAAATTTTCTCCTTGCTCTCTCTTCTCTGTCTCTCAAATGCTCATGCAGGACAATTCAGTCTATTAACCAGCGAATGGAGGACAACTTAAAATTGCTTACAGCCACAATGTTGAATTTGAGTTTTGTAGTTAGTAATATCTCCATAATGTTGCAGTGCACGGACAGGAACCAAGAGAGTTTTGAGGTATGTGAAAGGTACCTTGGATTATAACATCATGTATGGCTAAGGGGGCAAACTCCAACTGAAGAGTTACACAGATTCAGATTGATCGGGTCTAATCAATAGCAGGAAGTCCATGATGGAGTATCAAATCACCGTCAAGATTAATGCAGTTTCTTGGTTACTAAAAAAAGCATGCAATAGCACTTTCCTCCTCTCAAGGGGAGTATAACACAGCCATGGTTGAAGCTTGTGAGCAGATTTGTTTAAGGAGGTTACTCATTGATTTGCAAGTTGAACAAGTTGCTATGTTTACGCTTCCCCATGGAAATCAAGGTATTTTGAAGCCGACAACATATCCAATATTTCATGAGTAAATGAAGCAAGTGGCGTGGTGTCGTCATAATTGGCAGCTAGAAGAGAATGAAGAAATAGAGTTGCAAATTGTGTGCAGCTCAGGAGAAGAGTGCAAACATATTCACCAAGTCTCTCAATGAAAGTAAATTTATAAAATTTAGTTGTGTACCAAATCCACAAGGGCTTAAGGCTGGAACAGCAGATCTGCATTATGGATCCAGATACGGATTTGTGTTTCAGATCCGGGTATGGATCTGCACATATCTGTGTAGAGTCCATCACATAAACAGATCCCTCAAGCTGGAAACAAATCCCATGTGGCCAAAATGGATCCTATGCCAGTTAACCCTCACACGTTGGATCCCAAGCAAACAACATTCATTAAGTTTTTCTTTTTATTTTTCAAGGATATTTGCCACCTGTTTGAAACCCTAAGCAGTAAATATTCTGTTTTGAGTATTAGTTAGATTACTTACTATTAATTTGTAGGTTGTATAGCTCTATAGCTAAGTGGTTGACCAGCATATATCCATTTTAAATACGAATCTAATATGAGCCGAGAGGGATCCAATTTCTTCACGTGTAAACTATTTTATGAGCCGACATTATTTAAATGTTTTGTATAGTTATTTAATTTTTTATTTTTTAGATTTTTTTAAATTATTTATTTTATTTTTATGACGGACGGACAGCGTTACACATCATATTGGGCTGTAGAATGAGCCTCTCGGCTCAATTACATGTAGCTTGTTCGTTGTATGGCATATGATAATGCTAGCAAGAATGGTCTGAGACATTACAACTTTAATTTTCAGTTTCTGATGATGCTAGTTGTTGACCACTGGAGTGGCACCTGATAATTATATGAAGACTCCATGCCCAAGGATAATCCAGAAAACACTTGTACCATCAGATATCATCCGTCAACAGAGTTTTTTAACTCTACTTCTATCTTCTCATCATCTTTCTTGTACCCAGATTCCACACCCTACAGGGAATTGTAATAAGTGATACTAGTAACAATAAGTTTTGAATTTGTAACAAGACTAGGATGTTTGGACTCGATCAACAAACTAGTACACCTTGGAGTGTTCTTTTTATCGCAGTAGTCTATAACGCGACTTTTTGAAAGCCTTTCCGGCGGATTTCTCCGATCAAAATCCGGCAGCAATTCATTGGAATCCCAAGTTTAATAGTTAGTTTCTGCACAATCAATGGCTCCCAGGGGTTTTTCAGGGCGGTGAATCCAAATATGCAGTTAAAAAACTATTCTAACTGCTTAAAAATCAAGATTTAACCTCATTTTTTCCGCCAGATTCCGTCACCGGAATCTCAAAAAGTCGCATTATAGACAACTCCCTTTTTATCTGGTTAATTATCCCTTCTTTTTCAGAGGCAGATAATTTTCTGGGTTTTTCACTCAAGTTTTACCTCCAAAGCCAGGGTGACAGTTTGAAAGTTGAACCCCTAACACATCTTAGTGTCTAAAGTCATGTATATTACCATAATAGATCACACAAAAAATTTCGTGGAATTTGGTTAGGTCTAGGTAGTCATTTTCTATTTTTTTATATTTCCTACAGGTCAAAAATTGCAAATAAAAATGTATTTAAATTGTAATAAGAGAAGTCTAGAAAAGTTGTATGGGGTATGAGTAATCAAAATTACACCTCTCATCCTCAACTTTCCACTATGACACATTTTGAGAGGTTAAAAATGTGTTTTGAACCCTCAAAACCCATTTTTCCTAAGTTTAGGGAGAAATCTGGCAATTAATTAAGCCAGAAATTAAATAAATAGAAAAAAATAAATATCCACACATGCTAAATGTTGTGGAAATGAGGTGGAAAATTATGGGGAAATTAAAGTGAGGTCCCAAGGTGATGTGGACTCCTACAATCAAGGAAAAGACATGTGCTCAAATAAAATCGAATTTCTAGCATTTAAGGCAAAAGTTGTTTACTTGGAAATTTGAATTTGTGAAGTTAATGCACATTTGGGAGGATTTGGGAGAATAATCGGTGGAGATTTTTGTGGGAAATTGTCCCTGCATGAGTTACCACCCATAGACACTTGTCATTCTATCATAAAATTCGAATTTGGCACATAAGGGAAGAAGAAAATGATGTCCACTTGCTAGAATTTTATTTTTACACTTGGCATTGGAGCTCCATTCAACAAATTCGAATTTATCTTTGGGATTATCACCTCATGCCACTTGTTTAATCACTTCTACATTAGGATTAGCTCCAATTCCATTTGTCATTGTCATTATTCATTGGGATTTGCTCACAACTCTCTATATAATAGAGCCATGGGCTCTCACATTGTATCATGTAATACGAGCTATTGTGCTTAAGGAGACTCTACGGGATTGTATTCACTACTTGCAATATAATACAACAGTCTTTGGGATAAAGCGTGATGGTGTTCTTCTCCTTGCAAGTTGCATGTGTGGTAAATTCTTGACTTTTTGTTAAGCTTCTATTTATTTCGTCATGTCATTATTTCTTTCATGCTTGTTTCAAGTTATGTTGGTAGGCAGTTATCTCATATTAGCATAAGAATTAATTATTTACTTTAGGAAAGTAAATCTTCTAGTGGATAATAGATGTATCTCTAGGAATTCTTTCCACTGCACTTATTTAATTTCATGTCAATTTAATGATTTGTGGTGAAGTTTTGTAGATGAATCATTATTTGGTCAAGATTTTCAAGCGTGAGGGGAAATTCTCGGAGGAATCTGCCCATTCTTGAAAAATATTCAAAGAGAATCTGCATGTTTTGAATTCCAAAGTCTCATCTATATCTTATTTGTGTCTTGTAGGGATTCTTTCAAGTTTCTTAAAGCTTTTATTTCTTGCATCAACATATCAAACTTGGAAAAAAATATTTTTTACGTATTGTACTTCATTTATCAATATCTAGCTATTTCAAAGAGTTAAGTTATGGCTAGTCAAAGAGGAGAGTTTGTTCATACTCTTTTTCCTAGCCTATTGTAGATTATTTTTGTATCCTTTTTAGCAAAATAGTTTCCATGCTTTGATTTGTAGACTTATTCATCTTGAAAGCATTTATAATATCTTGTGCTAGCAATTTAGTGTTTCACTTTTCAGGTTTATTTTGGCATTCCATTTGAAAGCATTTCACTTCATTTTAAGCAAAATACAATTTCATTTCTTAAAGAGCAAATACTTGGAAGGCACTGGTTGTTTATGTATTTGATGCTTATCTTATGATGGTTATTGCTCATATCAATTTTTTGCATATAAATCTTAAAGAGATAATCTATTTAACTCTAACAATTCTCCTAGAAATTCACATCCTTTTTAAATTAACTTTTCATTAGAGACCATCCCCCTTAGCTAACCTAAGAGATAGCTCAAACGGAGAGAGTCGGGATTAGTGTGACAACCCCTTTTCCGAGTTCCCTGCCACCAACCACACCTTGTGGGGTTGAAGGCTTTTCTCACTGACTTGTAGGTAGGTGTAGGCGGCAGGGTCAACACTAGCAAAAAGATTGTGGGAAATGTCCACGACATTATACAGATGATAGTATATGGTATATACTATATACGTACTTTTTAGTTTTTTGTGTACACAGGATGGTTGTGCCATTAATAATTTTATTTAATCAATCCCATCCAACTCTAGGTGAAGGCTACCCTCTTAGAACAGTATGACACAGATTATAGCATATTGTCAAACAGTGTACCGCAAATTTCGTGGAAGATGACTCATTCATCATGATGTAGAGTTGAAATATGCAGATGATGAGGATGTAGACCCGTAGTTAAACCTACTCTACATTATTGTATCAATAGAGTGATCATGGCTGAGACACTCAATTTTGTAATATCAATTATCCTTTTGGTATAAGCATGATGCATCATGATTTAAGTCTTCAGATTTAAAATTTATTTAATGCTTTCACTTCTAATGTTGTGATTTATGAATGGTTTTGACTCTTAACTATGAATATGTTTTTTTAATATTTTTACAATTTGTGTATGTGACATTTCCCCAACATATCCAGATCTTGGATTTTCAAGAATTTGGCGAATCTGGATCCTCATCCATTTCCTGGTAACTTGGAAATTTAGAGACAAGCCTGGTGTTATTTGCAATATGACCTTTAAGGAAGGGTGATAAAATAAATATTACATAATGGCCATATGATGTAATATGACTTGGGAGTTGATCTTCATAAGGTTCATCAAGTAAATTAATGTTTAATCAGTCACACATCACTTTCATGGTTACACGAGGAATTTTCCTAACCTATCTCTTGCCTAATGCTGACTCTTATGTATTCACTTTCATATATTGAATAGTATATCGAATCTATCTCTTCATTATCCTCATATTTCTGCAATTGCTTAGGCATATTTTTCCAATACCTTTGGATATCTATACCTATCAATCTCAGCTTTTTAAAGGGAAAGAGAATCAAAGTACAAACTATTATGACAAAAAACTGCCATGTAAAAATGATATATACGTATACCAAATATCCATCAAATTTAAAGATGGGAGACTTTCAACAAATCTTTTTGCATGCTGGCAAAACCATATACATAAAGAAATCAGAAAACTAACCTGAAGAACATGTTGAAGAGCATACTCACGTGTGCTTCCTGGACTCCCAGAAAAACTGCATCGCCAATAACCAAAAGAGCAGTTTTTCAAACATATAATTAGATTCTGAAGACTGAGTTAATTTTGTCTGGTCTAAATGATTGTCTTATGTCTCAACTCTCAAATGCATTTGCTGCTATTAAAATAAACGGCAACACTCCCATAACAAATCTGTAGAATAATAAGATACATATGGAGATTTAAATATCTACTTCTAAGCATTCATAGCAATTGTATTACCAGAGGTGCAACAACAGACAACTTACTCCCTAACTTTTCTTGAGAGGCCAACAATAGATAACTCTTTCATCCAATTAGGAAGGACAGTTTTTGGTGCTACAATCAATGCACGCTTGATAAGGCATGAGGTAAAAAGTCCTGCCAAGAAAGAAGATAACTGAAACAAAACAAAACAAAAAAAGAGATTATCAATTTTTACAAGGTAACCAGAACTAAATTATTCAAAACCGATAAAAGAACACATTTAGAAGAATGGAAACTTTTGCAGTCAACAGTTACAACATTTAGAAGGATGCAAACTTTTGCAATTACAAGTTAACCCAGAGATGAAAAGTTAAGACATGAAACTTTATATTAGCCAATCGAAGATTTAACTGCAAATTAATATGTTAACTTGTGCAAAGAGTCAACAGACAATGATTCTGTCAATTTTGGAGAAGTTGTAAAGATGTTTGTAATACCCCAATTCTGATCACTACACCAGTAATGTATATTTGTACATAACAATTAATGGATAAAAGGCAAACATTGTAATATGTAAAATTGCACATTGAATAATAATAAAAATATGCATCACAGGCTACAAAAGGAGGACAACAGAATGGGGGGCTGTGGCTCCACAAGAGAGGAAAGAAAGGGGCCTTAGGGGGCTCAAAAGGGCTAAACAAAGATAATATTATTAATAATCTTGAGTTCTTAACCCTGCTCAATTAGCATTCCTCTTGTGATTAGTATTAATAGAGGGGAAACATGCACTTCCCATGAAGACAATGGTTTATCAATATCATCTAAAAATACTACACAGTTTTGTGAATGAAAGCCATCATTCCTGGAGTTTTTCTGAGTTTAAACTGTCATATTACTGTTATAATAAAATTAAATTGTTGTAATTGTTGCTATTGATGAAAATTAAGTATGGTGGATAATCCGTGGACTCTCAACAGTGAGATTTCCTGGACAATCTGTCTTGAAGCCCTGGAGGGAAGTTGGATACCCTGAGGGACTAAATAATAGAGAAGGAGATCATATTCATTGAGTTTTGCATAATGAAGGTAAAGAGGACTGGGGATTTGGGATAGCTTTAGGAAGAGGGTTGATTCAACATTGATTAAGTTCCCTACCTTATCCTGGCCGAGACCAATCCATGTGTTCCACAAACTTATCATGAATACTCTCTTCTATCAATCCGAAAAACATGCCTTGGGGCAGATTTGATTACAAATTAGACCTTCTTCACGGGCACCATTGCAACTTTAAGACCATGGATTCTTGGGGCATGAACTGGAGATACACCCATCCATTTTGGGGCATCAAACTTCAAACTTTAATATTTCTCCAACGAAGAGGACCCCCAAAGCATGCAATCTAACACATCAAATGGCTTGATGAGGGCTATCAATCTTGGGTGGTTTTGCACCCAAATTTACTGACTTTTACATGCATATCATCAAACAAATACATCATATCAATGGCCCATTCACCATTTGACATCAATGATAATTTCTTCCAACATCTAACTTCTAAAAATTATTTCTTCCATGTCCTCTGTTGCTACCACTTCTTTTAGAAGAATCATGTGATTGATTCTTCCCCTTTTTAGCAAGGTACATTATCTCTTCAAGGGTTTAAGTTTTTGTTGCTCTCTTCCCAAAGGCTTTTTTCTCATTTTGCAATTTTATCCACGAAAGAGTCAAAATTAATGAACTTGAGTTGGTCACTAGCTTACAGGAATACGAGATAGTGAGAGTATGTAGGGTAGAGGGCCTTGACGAAGGCTATGACAGGAATGTCTATCTTCACTCCAATGTGGAAAAAGTCGCCAAAAAGTCATGATTAAATCGGCAATGCCCCTTTTTTTGGACTAGCCGATTTAATTGGCCGACCTTTTGGCAACTTTTTCATTGTTGAAAAAGTCAAGATTAAATCATAAAAGTCGTGATTAAATCGATATTTGACCCAAAAAGTTGTGGAGCCTGCCCAGGCTACGGATAAGTGGGGGAAAAGGCAAAAAAAACATTCATTTTTCACTCTTCTTGTTGCCATTCGTCCCGGTGGAGAGAGGAGGTGTTTTCCATTGCCCAAGAGGAGGAGATTTGCTAGTTTTGTGGTGTGGATTTGGAGATTTGTCCACTGCTCAACGTGAGAGATTCAAAGTGTCGATTTGCTGCTGCCAGGTATGTATTTTAATTTCTCTCTTAGTCTTCGTTACACAAATGGCTTCTTAAATCTTTCTATAACTCTATTAGTTTGTTTTTATCTTATTTTTGCTTAGAAATTTGAATCAAAACTTCAACTTTCAACTTTCAAGAATCAAATGAAAAAAATGCAGACTCCTTGTTTAGAAAATCTGAGTGTGTTCAAGTGAGTGAAAAGAGGCATTTAAAATTTAAAATCAACAATAACATGAGTTTGTTTCTTATGTGATGGGCAATTTTTAATTTTTTTCAATTTTTTGTACCCGTGTTCAAATTCAAGTTCAAAGTTTCAAACAAAATGACAAGGCTTTTGGACCCTATGTGGGAATATGGTGAACCTGATACTATAATCAAATCTGGGGGGGTCAATAGAATGTATTTGACTTGCAAGATGTGTGGAAAGCATATGCCAAGGGGTGTCAACAAATTAAAATTCCATTTGGGGCAAATTTCGAGGCAAAATATAGAACTTTGCCCAAATCCATCTCCAGAAATCGTTTGGCAAGCCATTTAACCGTTGATGGATAAAGAGGAGGGCAAAGACACCAGGGCAGCACTAAAAGCCAACTTGTAGGGGCCTCAAGAGTGGGGGGAAGTGAGACTGGTTCTTCAGCATCACCTTCCACACCCACATGTCCCAACCCCTCAACTTTCACATCTTTTTTTGTTCCTAGAACCACACTTGGTGCACAACCTGGCATCAAATTGACACTTTAAAGAAAGGAAAAAGCATAAGCTGACAGGTTGGTCAATACATGTCTTCTATGGAGTGATGTTCCTTTCAACATTGCCAAGACAAACCCATTCTACCAAACTATGTTTGATGTTGTTGTTGTCGTTGGCCCAGAGTACAAAGCCCCTACCTTTGCAGAAATGAAAAGACTAATTGCATTGCTAGATTGGAGTTTAGGGCATCATGGGAACACACTGGATGCACAGTCATGTCAGATTGTTGGACTGGCCAAAAGGGTAGGACCCTTCTTAACTTCTTGGTTAGTTGTCCCAAAGGAGCAATGTTTATGAAATATGTTGATGCATTTGCACACATTAAAGATGTACGTTTATTATGTGAGTGGTTGGACATCTTCATTCAAGAAGTAGGCCCACAAAATGTTGTCCAAGTCATAACGGACAACACTGCAAATTATGTTGCAACTGGCAGGTTGCTTATTGAGAGGTATCCTAACTTGTTTTGGACACCTTATGTTGCTCATTGTATTGACTTGATGTTGGAGGATATAGGTAAGATTCCTCTTGTGAGGGATATTGTTGAATCATCCAAGAGGATAACAAAATTTATATATAATCATGAATTTGTGTGTAGCTTGATGAGAAGATTCACCAACAACAAAGAGTTGGTGTGTCTTGCCATTACATGATTTGCCACTACTTTCATATCTCTTCAGCCTCTGTTGAATTCTATGTGGGATGTGAAGAGCATGTTTCTTTCACAAGATTGGTGTGCTTAATCTATTATAGCCGCAAACCAGAGGGAGAGGGCATATGCAGACTAGTTTCATATGATTAGAGCTTTTGGGCAAGAGAAGAGAAGGTGTGTGCCATTTCAGAACCTTTGGTAAGGGTTCTTTGGTTGGTTGATGGAGACAAGGCCGCAATGGGCTACTTGTATGAGGCCATGGATAGGGCCAAAGAAGCCATTTGTGCTTATTATGAAGATAAGGAAAATGAGAGGTTAGAGAAACAACAGGTCATATGGAGAGTGATTGAGGAGCGATGGAACAATACCCTCCATCGCCCCATTCATGCTACAGGTATCTATCTCAACCCCGCATTTTCTTACTCCTATGGTTTCAGATTTGATGTCGAGGCGATGGATGGATTCTTCACTTGTGTTGAGAGGATGGTGACATTTGAGCAAGAACGTGAAAATATTTCTAAAGAAATGGAGATATATAGGATGGCAGATGGCACATTTGGTTTTACCATAGCTATTAAGAATAGAGCGATCAAAATATTAGTTAAGCTTCAATTTGTTTCAACTTTCAAATTTCAAATTTCATAATTCATTGTCTCTTCATAATTTGCTTCAAGTTTAGAATTTCAATGTTTTAACTTTCTTTTTTTTATTTTTTCATTTTTCTTTTAACTTGTAGATGCTTGGTGGACAAGGTATGTGGCAGAGTACCCCATCTCCAAAAGGTTGCCATTCAAGTGCTCAGCCAAACATGCAGTTCCTCTAGGTGTGAATGCAACTATAGTGTATTTGACAAAATATACAGCAAAAAGCACCAAGTAAAAAAAATCAAATTAAATTTTTGAATTCATTTATTATTTTTAATATTTAAATTTTCCAAGTACTAATTTACAATTTGTGACCCTAATACAGATTGGAGTCCCAATGCCCCAATGACATGGTCTACGTCTACTACAATCTTCGATTGTGGGTGAGACAACTTCAGAAAACTCCTAATGTGGAAGTGATCTCATTGGACAATATTGATACCACTACTGCATGGAGAGTCAAGACTAAGGGGCTGACCATGGACTCGATCCCTGATTATTTAGATGTAGATCCAGAGGCAGTAGCGACAGAGGAGGTAGCTGTTGCAAGGGAGGGAGACCCAGAGGTAGAGGACGAGCAAGGTCAGGAGGCAAAGCAAGAGGAGGATGAGGAGGAGGAAGTGACACCATCTAGGATGGGCTGCAACAAAAGACAGAGGCCACCTCTTTTATTGGCTTCTAGAGGACGACTGAGCAGTGTTTTATGATTCGGCAGAACCAACTCTGAAACGGCCGAGTCAGACAAAGTCAAAGAATGACCAGGTCGACTCAGTGGTCAGCGCGATTCGGCCGATCAGGTTGTTACAGAGTCAATTACCGACTTGACCGGCTCGATGGGCATGGCTGAAAAGTGGAATTTTTTTTTGTTGTTTGGTTTTTTGGTGACCCCAAAGCCCATTCTTATAGGCCTTTGGGTTCTTTGGGGTCCATTTCCCTCTCCCAAACCCTATAAACCTACCCAACCCCTCTCATTTCCTTACAGCCATCTCATTGCATTTGAGTGAAAATTTGTGAGGAGTTTGTGAAGAGTTGTGGAGTTTGCTTTTGAAGCAATAGTCAGGAGTGTTGGGCAAGCATTGAAATAGAAGTGAGGAGCTTCTTGGGCAGCCATTGGAGCAGTATTGAGGAGTTGGTTTGTTGGAGCAACTTTGACGAGGCAGTTTGTGCCTAGAGGTATTTTTTTCACTTCTAGAAACCTGTTTTTCCTTCTTCTTTTTTTTGTGCAAATCTGGAAATTGAAAAGACTTTTTTTGTAAAAGAAATGAACATTGAAGCAATGCTAATTTTTTTGTTTTCATTTTCAGACTTTGTCCTTTCATTTCCAAGTCAAAAAATAGCACCTAGAGTGAAAGATGTTGCTTGGGCATATGTTGAAATGATTGATAGTCAAATGCATTGCAAATTTTGCCATAGAAAAATTAAGGATGGTCTTGGGCGCATTACTAAGTTGAAACAACACTTGGCAGGGATTAAAGGCCAAATTACTCCATTTGAATCACCACAAATTTGAAAGATTAGGAAAGAGTTGTTAAATAGCTTTGAGAAGTTTAAAAAAGAAAAAGCTAGGCAAAAAGAAATAGAGGTTGAAATTGGGAGGAAGAGGAGTATACAAAAATGATGGCTACCAACCCCCATTTTTTATTTTGAGGGTTCTTCTATCCCTTGTATTGATGCATCCAACCCCTTCCGCTATTTTCCTCCCTCTTTGGAGTCTTCAAGAAGAGGGTAAGGGTAAAATGAAAAAGAAGGGTGATATGAATATCAAAAGTTATTTCACTATCACACCCTCCTCTCCATCAGATGCACACGGTCCTGAAGCTATTAGAACTTTGCAGCCCACTTTAGATGACCATTGGAAGAAAGAATTAAGGGAGACTGCTTGTGATTACATATGTAGATGGTTGTATGATGTTGATATCCCCTTCAATGCTTCCCGTTCACCATATTATGAGCCTATGTTTGATGCCATATTTGTTGCTGGAAAAGACTTCAAAAGCTCTACTATGCATGAGATAAGGGGGTATCGTTTGCATAAAGAAATTTCCTCCATTAATGAGTATTTGAAAGATTTCAAAGACTCATGGGCAAAAACAGGATGTACCATCATATCAGATGGATGGACTAATCAAAGGAACCGTACCATCATAAACTTTCCTATCTTCTGCCCACAGGGAACCATGTTTCTAAAATCAGTTGATGCATCTGAAAAAGGTGAAAGATGCACAATTGTTGTTTCAGCTATTGGATGAGGTTGTTGATGAGGTGGGGGTGGCTAATGTTGTTCAAGTCATCACAAATAATGCCTCTATCTATGTTATTGTTGGTAAAATGTTAGAGGAAAAACACAAAACCATCTTTTGGACCCCATGTGTTGCACATTGCATAGACCTCATGCTTGATATTAGCAAATTAGATTGGGTCAAAAACACTGTAGATCATGCCAAAAGCATAACAAAATTTATCTACAATCATTCATGGATTTTGAGTCTGATGAAGAGACACACAGGGGGCAGGGATATTATTAGGCCTACCATCACTAGATTGGCAACTCATTCTTTGACATTGCAATCTATGCTTTTACAACATAGAAACTTACAAAAGATATTTTCCAGTGATGAATGGAATCAAAGCCAGTGGTCTAACAAACAAGAAGGCAAAAAATTGAAAAATAAAGTTAATGAAGAAATATTTTGGAGAAAGGCAGCAAAGATTGTGAAGGTTGTTGAGCCACTAGTTAAGGTGTTGCAGTTGGTGGATGGGGAAAGATTAGCTACGAGCTTCATTTATGAGGCTATGGATCAAGCAAAGGAGCAAATAAAGAGGGCATACAAGGATAAAGTGGCTAAGTATGGGCCCATTTGGGCAATCACTGATGAAAGATGTAACAATCAACTCCATCGCCCTATAGATGCAGTTGGGTTTTTTTTGAACCCACGATATCATTATAAAGCTAAGGTGGCAGGAGCTTTGAGTGGGGAAGTTAGAGATGGATTGATTGACAGTATTGATTGCATGAGCCCATTGGAGTATGATCAGCTTGAGATACACCGACAGCTCACAACCTTCAGCAAAGCCACAGGTACCTTTAGGAAGAACCTAGTAAAGATTGCAAGGGAAGCAGATGAACCAGGTAAACAAGAAATTCAATTTTCAAATTCTTAATACTTATTTTGTTAAATTGTTTATAATTTGAAAGTTGGATATAATTTGTTGAAAGTTGAAACTTGAGCTAACTCATTACACTACCATGTTTTTTGCATCACAATGGTGGGAGGCTTTTGGTATCCATTGTCCTCAATTGCAGAAGTTTGCAATTCATATTTTGAGTCAAACTTGTAGTGCTATTGGGTGTGAGCGCAATTGGTCTGTCTTTAAGAGGATTCAAACGAAGAAGAGAAACTGTTTGGATCAAAAACGGTTAAATGATCTAGTCTATGTCCAATACAACCTCCAACTCAGACGCAACCAATTGTTGAACAAGAGACCTAATTCAGATCCCATTATGTTGGAAGATATCGATCCAACATCAGATTGGGTAGTGGAGAGTCATCCAACAAAGTTTGACTTTGATGAGGATCTTGATTTGGATTTACAAGCGGTGGCATCACTTAAACAAAATGTTCAATTGAATGCAGATCCACTTGTACCAACCTCAAGCCCAGCCCCAAGTCCTCCAGTTGCAAGCACTTCATCTACTCAGCCACGACAGAAGCGCATATCTCGTCTATCTCAGCCTGCTAATGCTACCACTACTACAGTTGCAATTGGAGATGAGGAGGAGGAGGAGCCTTGGATTTCCTTTTCTGACTCTGATTCAGAGGTTGAGCCAGATGACGTTGGCTCCTCTAGCAGTAGCCAGTAAGTAGTATTGGCCAGTGGTGCCTAGTGATGTTTCACAATTTACTTTTGTTGTAGAGGCCATTTCTAGCCTCCTTGGTTATGTGTTTTTGTTTTGATCTGTATATCATCATCATGTATGTATTGAACAGTGCACTGGATGCCATTTTGATATAATGGACATATTCATGAGCCTACTTTGATCATATGTTGTCTTCTATCTATATTCTAAAGCTCTGTGTTTGGAAACATGAATGAAAATCTTTAAAAATATTTTTTTTATAAAAATAAATATTTAATGTATTTTTTACAACGACCGAGTCATTGAAATCAAATCGGCCGAGTCGATACCGAGTCGGAATCGGAGTTGGAGTCAACCCTCGACCGTTTCCGAATCGGAGTCGGAGTTTTAAAACATTGTGACTGAGTCCATTTGTATCCCCAAGGGTAAGGCCTTCTTCCTCTAGAGGAAAAGGCAAAGCCATTCCCTATTCCCATAAAAGGGGCAAAGGATCTCAGTGACCGATTACTTTATGACATGTAGATGACTCATGATATACATTTATTATATTTTTTGTTCATATTTTGACTCTTGAGAGTTGATATTGAAACAAGGCTCAAGATTCAGAACTTGATTCACTATTTTGGTATGTGATGTAGCACTAGACTTCATATATATATTATATATTAGCTTTTTTTACATGTTTATGTAGAAATGCATTTATTTTATGTTGTGGATACTTTAGATGCAAAAAAAAAATTAAAACAATGAATATTTTTGTATTTTTTTTAATTTTGCTGACTTTTTCAAAAACCTCCCGACTTTAACAACTTTTTCAATTTCTGGACCCTTGTCGATTTTATCCCGACTTCAACTTTTTCCACATTGCTTCACTCCAATGGCATCTATATCATGCTTGATGGCTATGAATTCAGAGGCTAAAGCCAAGGGATCATCATCTTTCAACTCAAGGTTGAAGAGTTTGACCATCAATTGAACAAGCTCCAATTTCAAGTGTGAGTTGTACAAATATTTCAACTTCTTTAATGCACCATAAAATTTGTAATGGAATTTATATGACAACTCAACTCTTCATTTACAGATACAGCAATCAAGGCACGGGGTTTACTAGCATAGATCCATCTTAACTCTAGATCTATTAAGCGCTGAGAGGGATCAAATCTCTTGAGGTTCAAAACTTTTTTGGAGTGAAAAAATATGTGATCCTTCTCTACGCTTGGTAGATTCAAAGTTAAGATGGATCTAGGTTAGTATTATTATATAAATCTACATCTCTATATATAAAAGTATTTTTATTTTTAATTTTATTAAAACTTTGATTTAATCTCTATGGAATATCCATGGAATAATTTTAGTAGTAGTAAGGGTAGAGGGTTTAGATATGTCTCAAAAGTATAACCTTTTTTGTTTTAGATTTAATTAAAAATGTTATAAATTAAATTAAAAATAAAACATTTATAAAAAAAAATTAATTGTGAAATGAATTATGGTTTTTCGCGTGTGATATTGATAAGCCATGGTATTGGCCCCTGGTATTATGACAAAGACCATTTACAGGTTAATAATACCCATGGTAAAAGTTTATTGTGAGTATAAAGTTTTTATATGCTTATTAATTAAATTTAAATATGGTTACAAAATCATTGTTAGTCCCTGCCAAGGCAAGACTTGATTGATTTGTTCGTTGACCATTAATAATTTAGCATTGACCAATGCAACTTATAATGTGTAACTTTGAAAAATAAATATTTATTTTTTAATATTATTAAAAAAACTATTTTACAAACATTTGATTGAATCATAACTTGAAGGTCTTATTGTAGCCTTTGCATAATATAATGCCATGTAGATAATTGCATCACATATTTTATGCCATAATTTATGGATATGGTTCCAATATTCATGCATGATTTTAGATATTTGTGTAGTGATTTTTTAATCGAAAAATAAAATCCTTGAAAATAGCTCATACTCAAGCAAATAACATATTTACCATCAGTTGCTTCCCACCATAATTTAAGCAAGTCTTTGAATAAAAAATAAATAGAAATAAGTTGTAAATACATATACCTATCAAGAATCACTTCCCACAATTATTTATGTTTTCCTCAACATTTTTGTAGGAGTAAAATTGTAAATCTGTAGACTTACTACCCACCAAAATTTATGAAAGTCCTTGTGCCTCAATAATTAATTATTTTATCCACTTCAAATCTTGACTTATTAGCTCCTTCCAAAGCAAGACTATAGGATTTGATTTGTCCGTTGAACACTTTTGAGAAGAGAAAGGCAACAACTCAATCCCTTGAAAAAACAGTGTGCTTTGTTCAAAAAGAATCAATCACATGATTCTCCTAAGGGAAGTGACAACAAAAATCCCAAAGAATTATGTCCAACAATTTCATTGTTTTGTGAAACTTAGATTTCAACATTCCAATAAAGGTATTATCCATTAGAACAAGGATTATGCATTTATGGGTATCCATTATGTTGAATTTTCTATGGCACAAGCTAGAAAAAAAAATTCTTCAACATATAACTAATTCCAATGATCAGTAAGCATTAGTTCCACATAGCATTTATTTCAATATCATTATGCAATTATACAAAAGAAACATGAATGAGCAATAAAGTAATGACACAAAAATTAGGCTTGAGACCAGGCCAAAACCCACAAGGGGAAAACCCAAAAATATTTCCTTCTGCAAGAGAGTTAAATTGTTCATCAATACATCAGAAGTAACAACATTAAGAGAATGACCAAACCAGTAACCAAGATCAAATCCCAAGCCAATCAGATGTCAAGCCCTCCTTCTTCTGATTGTGACCCCATTCATCCTTGTATTCTACGCTAGAACAGAGATCATCCCAAGATAGATCGATGTGTACAAATGAGGAGAGGTCTCCTCTATATAGATTTCCAATGGGGTCGAATGGGTGCCTCTTAGGGGCCCAGCAGACATTAAACAATAGGAAGCCGACTTTGAAATTTTTTGGACGCAACATATAAATTAAAAAATTTAAATTCTTCGCATGAAAATACTGACCATGGCTACTATATTTCCAACACTCCCTCTTAGCCAAGGAGGTACTTTTCATTCTCTCTCTCAAGACCAATCTCTCAAACCAATCCATAGATCTCATAGCCACAGCCTAAAGGAGAGATCGCAAGTCATCATAAGGAAAGATAGCATCAAACATGTCCCCTCAATCAATATCGTTCATGAGGCCATATATGCACAAGGTCCCTCTCCCTGACCAATCCATAGGTCTTACGACACACAACCTAAGGGAAGAATCACCATCTCAATGCATCTCCCCAACCACAAGGTCTCACAAGCTAAAGCACATAGCCTAAGGGAGGAATCACCATCTCAATGCATCTCCCTGAGCACAAGGTCTCACAACACAGCCTAAGGGAGGAATCACCATCTCAATGCATATCCCCGACCACAAGATCTCACAACACACTACCTAAGGAAGGAATCCCTTTCTCGATCCTAGACTATATAGTCTCACGGTCCACAACCTAAGGGAGAGAACTCATCCTTCTCGACCAAACCATAAGTCTCACAATCGCATCCTAAGGAAGGGAACTCAAAATCAATCACCCCTACGAATCCATAGGTCTCATAGCACAAAGCCTAAGGGAGAGAACATTAGATCAATCTCCCCGACTAGTCCATAAGTCTCACAGCACACAGCCTAAGGGAGAGATCACGAACTTAGTGCCTCGGAACCAAGCTCCCCGACTAGATTCATTGGCCTCCTAGCCTACAACCTAAGGGAGTGACAATCTTCCCAACCAATCCTTAAGTCTCACAACCGCAACCTAAGGAAGATTCATGATGCATCAATGCTCCCTTTCCAAAGGGATTCTCAACCATTCCAATCTTCTCACAAGAACAGCATCTGCTTGCTCAACAGCAGAGAAGTAGCCATGGCGGATTTCAACACATTCTAGCAACATCATTCAATTATTCATTCAGTTTCAACAGGGCTTCTCACAGAAGTAATCATCTGCAACAATGGTAGAATCCAACAAACAAGTGGCTTCTCACAAAAGCAAGTATCAGCAACAATGGTCAAATCCAGCAAACAACAAGTGGCCTCTCACAAAAGCAAGCATCAACAACAATGGTCGAACCCAGCAAACAGCAAGTGGCTTCTCACAGAAGCAAGCATTAGCAATAATGATTCAATCCAACAAGTGGCTTCTCACATAAGAAAACCACTTGCACGTCAACAAATATGTATACCATAATCGATTTCAACATAAGATCCAATAGATCCACGACCAGCTTCACAAATCAGCTAAGTTTCCAGCTTCAATACAAGAGGACCATCCAGGTCTTTTAGACTTTCAAGCAGTCATAATTTAGATTTTCTTCTCCAAACCCTACATAGGGTTGATAAACAATCCAATATCAGTAATTATTAAAAAACTAAGAGAAATACAAGATACTTATCTTTTGAGATCACAACAGCTCCCTCTTGAACTTGAATTCAACCTGCAAATCAACCTCATCGTCAAGATGTCAGAATTTCTAGGAGCTATAGTTTCAAGCGAAAGCAAATAATCCATAAGCCCAAGGCAAACAACCCCTTTTGTATAGATAGGGTTAACAACAATTTGCTTAGGGTTTTCAATTTGTATAGCTAGGTTTTTTACTTCAAACCCTAATCAATCTAGGACTTTACCAACCCAATCAACCTTGCATCCATTTTCTAACTTCATCATTCTTAAATATTTGTCCATAAGTCCTAGGACAAACATTTCAATCTTCCATACCTAGGTTTCTCTAAAAATTTCAAATCTGACAACAATAAAATTGATCGGACTTTAGAATTTGAAGAGGAGCTTCGTCCTTTTATCATATCTACAAGATTCTTTAGATCAAGAAATCCTTTTGACAAAATTGCAATGTGCAATGAATTCCATCATTCTTGTTCATGCCAACATTAAGTTATATAGGACTTTGTTAAGAAACATCCATAGATTTTGGGAAACCTTTGAAATTTCTGAAGTTAGACTTGCAAGTTACCCATGACATGTTGATTTGGGGTAGCATCAGATGTGATCCAAGGCTTGGGCACAGGTATTCCAAAGAACCCAGAAAGCATTTTGGGAAATTCCACCCATAAGTGATTTTATTAAAATAATTAATATTTTTAATGGTGTTTCTAAGTCTAAACTTAGGAAAATTAAAATATTAATGGGTATTAATCTAATCAAGGGTGAAACTTCTAGAAAAAACCATGGATCAAGTCTAATTGATCTGAGCCTTTGATTATGTTTTAATCTAGGTCATTGGTTGTCCAACAAGAAGATATAAGAAGGGGCTTGAGGGTCATTTGGAAAACAAAGAGAGAGAGAGATAAATCGATTTTCTAAAGTGAGAAGTTCTCAGGAGAAAAATCGATTGAAGGAATCTCTTACAGTTGAAGGGTAGGGATAGCAGCTTCCAGAGAGAGAGATTCTCATCTGGAGATACATCAACAGAGAGGGGTCGTAAGTGATCCAAAGGCCTTGACACAAGGCCAGAAGGGCCACGTAGAAGTGACGCAAAGGCAAAGAGAGAAAGTCGAAAATTTGAGCAGAGGGTCAGTTTCATCAATCGGAAGCCGATGTGTGAGACCAAGAGGCTGATAGCAGTGACTTTGGTTTTCTAATCGAATTCCCAACTGGGTGACATAGTGCCTGAAAGGGTTGACGTTGGGACAGCATAGAGGCAGCGCATAGCTAGCATAGTGCCTGCCAAGGGCATCTCATCTAGTAGTCAGAACAGTCGAGAATTTCCTCAGTGATTGTGTGAGGTAAACTCACAAAGCTTCTACCATTATTTCTCTC
Organism: Pinus taeda; assembly: GCA_000404065.3. NCBI lineage: Eukaryota > Viridiplantae > Streptophyta > Pinopsida > Pinales > Pinaceae > Pinus > Pinus taeda. The sequence goes on along the minus strand of APFE030161890.1, from coordinate 226,646 downwards.
TGTAACTAAATAACCTGAGAGGTATTCAGAGATGTATTCATAATTTGCTTTTGCTTAAAAGTTAATAACATAAAACCCTCTGAGTTGGTTGCATCGGTTTTCCCACATAGGGGTTTTTCGAGGACTATTTGTCCAAAAATAATTGTGTCCCGTGTGTTGCATTGTTCTTTCTTGCTCAGTATTTTGTTTCCACAAATATGTAAATTGAGTGAAGGTTGTAGATGTATTTACTTCGAAATTTACCATAGAAGACAGTAAATAACTTGTATGATTTAAATCAAGTAGGAGAAGTAACATCAGTTTGCTGCAGTAGGGATTCCAACTTAGGAATTTTCACATGACAGAGCTCTTCATAAGTATATTTATGACATTAGACTATAATATAATTTATGTTCTTCTTCAGAAAGAATCAAGTCGGCTATCTTGCAAGGGTTGGCCTTCATTCAGAGAATTTTGTCCTTTTACATATAAAAGGAACACCAAATTCCAAGAACCACAGAGATGATCATGGATACTTGTGTACAGAAAACAGTGATATTAAACAAACCTCGTTGTTGCTATAATTCTCAGAGATTACTAGACACATTATATAAATTTAGGTCACAGAATTCACATGAATGATGCCAAAGAGATGCCATAGGGCAAACTTTTGGTTCTTTAACTTCCTCAAGATCGAATCCTTTTATAATTCAACTTACAAGGATACGCTTGGCCTTGGTCTCTTTCAAAACTACTTGAACATTCAAAGATATGACAGAGCACGAATTAGAACATACACTTGCATAAGAGATGATTAAACTCGGATTTCTTCATACTTGTCACAATCTCTCAAAACAATACTTACCTTAAAAAAATGTATGCACCTTCTTCCACAGAGACATAACACAATCTTGTGCTTTCTCCAGAGATTAGACTTGTTTGTCATTTTGATTTTGACTTCTCCAGAAGTCTTAATATCAAGCTTAGAAATATAGGGATAATGAGCCACAAAGATGCTTACTTGTCACTGGGCTTGCTCGCTTGACACACATTATTCCACAATGAAATTGCTTCAAATTTCGCTTGTCTACCTCAAAGATGTATTGCTTAAAGTTTGCATAGTTACCACAGAGAAAGGTGTCAACGGTTTGTAAACTTTCACGAAGGATAGATAACACAGGTCCACAATTTTTCATAATTAGTGCCACAAAGCTCATATACAAAGCACGCATAAGAGTGACACATTGTTCAAATAAAGGAACCATTGAAGCTCGCATTCCACAAGAGCCACAAAGCTTCGCTAGGAGAATAGCTCTCATATTCATAGGAAAACTCAGCCATAATAGACATCAACCTCTTTTGTAGCTCAAATGCACGCACAGGGTTTGGATTAATTGTACAAAGTTACCATGGATCGAACTCACACAGAAGTAACCACAACCTTTGAATAGAAATCATGTTACATGAGTAATTTGGATCTTCACTTAAACTCGTCATATCAATAGCAAATTCAAATTTAGCTCGGGCCATGAAGAGAATTTGGACAAAGATATAATACCACTAAGATGTGACATAGATCTCCTACAGAACTTGGCTTTGATAAGTCTCGAAAAAAAACTACAACCTTCTTACACAAACTTCTTGTTCATAGAATTCAGCCAAGATCACAAATAAGAGTAAACTAGAATCCTGGTCTAAATCAAACTTACTTCGCCCGTAAACTCGATTGTTCCAAGGAGCAATTTCATACTTGGTTATAGAGACAACTCGCATTGTCACAAAGGCTTGAATTAGAATTATGGGTCTTCTTTACACAACACAATACTTCTCCTTCAAGTTTATCACAAAGCTTCACATATATCACAAGGACTTCGCTTATACATCCACAGGAATGAGCCATAGAACAGAGATTGGAGGCCACAAAACCCACACTTGTAACAGAGGTTACATGCCACACAGTCTTAGGAGGAATTTGGTTGACCAGGAAAGAATTTGGTTGACCTTAACTCGTCTTCCTTTTGTGCTTGTCTTCTTCAAACTACTATTTAACTAGCTCTGATAACATGTTGTATTTACTAGGGGACAAGCTAGCAAAATAATTTTCTTCAACAAATAAATACTTCCAATGATCAGTAAGCATTAGTTCCACACAGCATTTGTTTCAATATCATTAAGCAGTTATACAAAAGAAAAATATCAACCAATAAACATGAATGTGTAGTAAAGTTACCATGAGACACTGAGACAAGAGACATAGAAATTAGGCTTGAGGCCAAGGCAAAACCCAAAAGGGCAAAATGTGAAAATTATATAACTACAACAACTGATTTATTTTACCTACTTATTTTCTAATAAGTTATTTATGAAAATCCTTCAGTAAACATTAAAATAAATTCTGCCGCAGATATCACATCATTATACAGAAACAAACACATGCACAAGAATTAACACGTTGACACAAATATTTTGGACAATCAATCCCCGAAAAAACCCAATGTGGGAAAACCGGTGCAGGAAGGGAGGGTTTTATTATTCAACAATTCTTCAGTACAATTGGGTGCCAGACTGGCTTACCCAATAGAAAGAAAATTCGTCAACACTTCTCCCAGTCTCAACGTCAACCTGGCTAACCTCTACGTAGCTCCCAGACCCTCTGTGTCAGTCCTTCTTCAATCTACATACATGGGACTTCTTCTCATGTGTCTCAAAGCCCTCTGGTTGTTCAATGTATACCTTTTCTTCTATCACTCAATTCAAAAATGTCGTTTTGACATCCATCTGATGAATCTCCCACCCCATATGTGCTGCAAGAGATATCACGGTTCTAATAGATGTATACCTGGCTATCGGGGCGAAGGTCTCTTCATAGTCAATTCCTTCCTTCTGACCATACCCCTTAGCCACAAACATGGCTTTGTATTTCTCAACACTGTCGTCTGCAACGTATTTGATCTTGTAAATCCATCTTGAACCTACCACTAATCTGTCTTGAGGCCTTAGCACTACCTCCCACACATTGGTTACCATTATGGAGTTGTACTCCTCTACCATCGCATCCAACCAAACTTGATGTTGAGTTGCCTCCTGAAAGTTGGCAGGGTCCCCATCCTGAGCTACTAATGCCTGATATCTATCTGGTTGTTTTCACTCCCTCTTATTGTTCCTTAGCGCAATGATGAAGTCCTCTGCATCTCACAGAATCTGATGAAGTTCCTTGCTCGTTCTTCCTATGCCAGCAGGTGCTTTTGTTAGCTCCTCCTCATCCTGTGATTCTTCTTGACCCGAGGAAGAATTCTTTTCTCCCGTTGGTGGAAGAGGTTTGACCAACAGTTTCTCTTTTAACTGCTCCTCGGAAGGCATTTCTCGAGATTTTCTGAAAGCCCTGTCCTCCATGAACTTCACATCTCGTCAAATTACTACCTTCTTGCTCCTTGGAAGATAGATTTAGTATGCCTTAGCCTTCTTGCTATATCCCACTAGATATTCTTTCTTTGCAGTTTGATCCAGCTTCTTCCTCTTTTCTTCGGGTATGCGGCAATATGCTAAGCTCCCAAATATCCTGAAATCACTGACTTCAAGCGTCTTCCCTATGAAGACTTTCTCTGGAGTAATCTTGCCAAATGCTCGATGAGGAGTTCTATTCTGAACATAGACTGTTGTGTTTCATGCTTCTGCCCAGAGGAATTTTGGCATATCTTGATCATACATCATGGCCTTAGCTGCTTCTACAATATTCTGCTACTCCATTCTGCTCTGGATTGTAAGGAGTTGTCCATTCTCTTTCGATGCCCACCTTAGCGCAAAAATCAGTGAAGTCCTTATCGACATACTCTCCGCCATTATATCATCGCAATAATTTTAATTTCTTCCCAGTCAGATTCTCCACCAAAGCCTTTAACTCTTTGAATCAACCAAAAACCTCGTCCTTGGTTTTCAAAAAATAAATCCAAGTTTTCTTTGAGTGGTCATCAATGAAGGTAAAGAAGTACTCGGCACCACTAAGAGATTTAATGGACATGGGTCCGCAGATATCTGAGTGTATCAATCCTAGTACACTCTTGGTCGTGTTTTTACTTCTAGGAAATGTTGCTTTGGCATACTTTCCTAGTGCACATCCTCTACATACATCATCTTGTTCCGTACTAAGATCTGGAACTCCTATTACAGTGCTCCTGAGAATTCTCAGAGCCTCATGGTGCAAATCTCCCATTCTTTTGTGCCATAGTTCGTTCAAATCCTTGTCTCCATGACTGCCTATTAGTACCATTGGTAATTCTCGTTGTAGTTTGTACAACCTGTTACTTTTGATCCCGATCTGCACTTTCTTTTTCCAGCTCGGGTGTTTGACGTATACTTTCTCCTTGACGAAGAAAACGTCATAGCCTTTGCCTTGATGTTGCAACACAGAAAGTAAGTTCATCCCCAATCCTGGTACATGCAGCACATTGGTAGCACGGAACCGCTCTCCCGTTTCTGTTTGAAAAACTATGGTACCCCTCCCTACTAGAGTACATTTTGCCTTGTTCCCCATGGTGATCTGAAAGTTCATCTTCTCCTCCCAATAATCTGAGAAACATTCCCAGATTCTCGTCATATGCCAAGAGGCCCCACTGTTTTTATACCATACATTTGATGATGCAGAGCTAATCACACAAGCCACTTCTTCCAGCCTGGAAGCCAACACAGAGAAATCAAAATCACTTTCTCTTGTGCAATTTTCTAAAAATCTGTGCGAGTCTCCTGACATAGATGCCTCTGCATCATGGTCTCGACCCATAATTGATTTTCCTTTCCTGTCTTTGATTACTTGCTCCGATACCATGTGAAAATTCTATCACTGCGACAACTGATTTATTTTACCTATTTATTTCCTAATAAGTTATTTATGAAAATCCTTTAATAAACATTAAAATAAATTATGTTGCATATATCACATCATAATACAGAAACAAACACATGCACAAGAATTAACACATCGACATAAATATTTTGGACAATCAGTCCCTGGAAAAGCCCAATGTGGGAAAACCGGTGCAGCAAGGGAGGATTTTATTATTCAACAATTCTTCAGTACAATTGGGTGCCAAATTAGCTTACCCAACATAGAGAAAATTCGTCAACACTTCTCTCAGTCTTAGCGTCAGCCTGGCCAACCTCTGCATAGCTCCCAGACCCTCTTCGTCGGTCCCTGCCTCTCTACGTCACCCACGCAGGGCCTCTAGTGACTACCAAGTCTACAGCCTCTACATCTACCTAAGAGGCTCTGCGTCTACCTGAGAGGCTCTGTGTCTGCCCCTCCAACCTCTGCGTTGTTCCCCTCGTGTTGTTCCCAACTCTCTGTTTCGTACTTGTTGCCTCCTGCTGCTCTCCAGACCACTAGTTCAAATTTCTCAGCAAACCCCGCTCCAAAAATTGACCTGACTAGTTTCCCTCAGTGTGTTCTCCAACTGACCCTCAAGCCTCTTCTTATACTTTTCTTGTTGGTCCTTCAACCGCCGAGATTAAATCTCTAATCAACAGCTAAGATTAGATTTGGCTTGATCCATGACTTTTGGAACCTTCTAACCCAGTTTTACATTAATATCCATTAATATTTTATTTTTCTTAAGTTTAGATTTAGGAGCTCCATTAAAAACAATAATTATTTAAATATCTCCCAAACCAGTTAGAATCTGCCCAAACCATTTTTGGGCCTTGGAGATTTCATGTGCTTTAGCCTCTCCACCAATTTTCAAGGCTAGAGCACATCCAATGCTACCCCAAATCAACACTCCCTCTTAGCGAGGACTGTGCTCTAGTAATACTCCACACCAAGCATTACTCTGATTATACGGTTTCGATGCCTGCGTTGATGCTAAGCCTCCCTGCCCATCATCCTCTGCACTGTTGCATCTTGTACTGTTGCCCATGGCTCTATCACTCCCACTGCTACATCTATACTACAGCTCCCTCTGCATCCGTGCTACTACTAGTCCATCTTCCCAACACTGCATCTGCACTACAAACTCCTTCTCATCATGTTGCATCGTGCTACTGCTGACTACTATTGCACTGCAACATCATACCCATTTCTACTACTGAAATGGATTCTTTATCATCCTCATCTTCTCCCTGAAATAATCAAACTTGGTTCTTCCAAGGGCCTTGGTAACGATCTTTGCCCCCTGTTCTCCTGTAGGAGTCTAGCTCAACTATACAACTCCTCGTTGGACACAGTCTCTGACAAAGTGACACTGGATATCAATATGCTTTGACCGATCGTGAAACACTGGATTCTAGGAGAGCTTGATGCAACTCTGATTATCACACATGATCCTGGTCACCTCCATCTTTCTTCTGAATAGGTTCACAAGCAGTTTTCTAAGCCATATGGCCTCGCACGAAGTTGTGCTTGCGGCCATATATTCTACCTCCACTGAGCTCAGAGCCACGGATTTCTATTTCCTACTGCACCAGGAGGTCATTCCTGATCCAATGTTGAAGCAGTACCCAGAGGTACTTTTCCGATCCACTAAAGTTCCTGCCCAATCTGCATTAGTAAATCCACTCAATCTGATATCCATACTCCTGGTGTACAAGACTCCAGAATCGACTGTTCCCTGGTGTACAAGAGTCCATAATCGACTGTTCCTTGTAAATATCAGAGAACATGTTTGATTGCTGCCCAATGCGCCCTCTTCGACTCCACCATGAACTGACTAAGGGTGTTGACAGCATAGCAAATGTCTCGCCTGGTCTTGACTAGATAAATCAAGGACCCTATGAGCTGCTTGTATAAGGTGGGATCAACATCCTTGTCTTCTAATGCATCAATCTTTTTCCAGTTAGTGATTGTTGGAGTAGCCATGGGTCTACATTCCTCCATCCTAAATCTCTTCGGGATTTCCGTAGCATATCTCCCTTGCCCAAGGAAGATCTCCCCCTTTTGCTACCAAACTTCCACACCCAGGAAATAATGCATTCGTCCCAAATCCTTCATGTCGAATTATGTGGCTAGATTCTTCTTACAATCCCCAATGAGCTTGGATGATCCTGTCAAGAAGAGATCATCCACATATAATACTAAGATTAGAGGCTCATTCTCTACAACCAGATAGTAGAGATTTCAAGTAGCCATCAATTCAACCATACCATGCTCTAGGTGCCTAATTCAGCCCATACAAGGCTTTCTTCAATCTGCATACATAAGACTTCTTCTCATGTGTCTCAAGTTCAATGTATACCTCTTTTTCTATCACTTAATTCAGAAATTTTGTTTTGACATCCATCTGATGAATCTCCCACCCCATTTGTGTTGGAAGAGATATCACAGTTCTAATAGATGTATACTTGGCTATCGAGTAGAAGGTCTCTTCATAGTCAATTCCTTCCTTTTGAGCATACCCCTTAAGCCACAAACCTGGCTTTGTATTTCTCAACACTGTCGTCTGCAGCGTATTTGATATTGTAGATCCATCTCGAACCTACCACTGATCTATCTTGAGGCCTTGGCACTACCTCCCCAGACACCATTTACCATTATGGAGTTGTACTCCTCTACTTTCGCATCCAGCCAAACCTGATGTTGAGCTGCCTCCTGAAAGTTGGCAAGGTCCCCATCCTGAGCTACTAATGGTTGATATCTATCTGGCTATTTTCACTGCCTCTTATTGTTCCTTAGCGCACCGATGAAGTCCTCTGCATCTCGCAGAATATGACAAAGTTCCCTGCTCATTCTTCCTCTGCCAGCAGGTGCTTCTGTTAACTCCTCATCCTGTGATTCTTCCTAACCCGAGGAAGAACTCTTTTCTTTCGTTGGTAGAAGAGGTTTGACTAACGGTTCCTCTTTTGACTGCTCCTCGAAAGACATTTCTTGAGATTTTCTGAAAGCCCTGTCCTCCATGAACATCACATCTCGTCGAATTACTACCTTCCTCTTCCCGGGAAGATAAATTCTATATGCCTTAGTGTTCTCGCTATATTCCACTAGATATCCTTTCTCTGCAGTTTGATCTAGCTTCTTCCTCTTTTCTTCAGGTATGCGGCAATATGCTAAGCTCTCAAATATCATAAAATGACTGACTTCACGCGTCTTCCCTGTGAAAACTTTCTCTGGAGTAATCTTTCCCAATGCCCAATGAGGAGTTCTATTATGAACATAGACTGTTGTGTTGCATGCTTCTGCCCAAAGGAATTTTGGCATATCCTGATCATACATCTAGTTGCTTCTACAATAGTCTTGTTCTTTCTTTCTACTACTCCATTCTGCTCCAGATTGTAAGGAGTTGTCCACTCTCTTATGATGCCCTCAGCGCAAAAATCAATGAAGTCCTTATCGACATACTCTCCACCATTATCTGAGCACAAAACTTTTATTTTCTTCCCAGTCAGATTCTCCACCAAAGCCTTGAACTCTTTGAGTCGACTGAAAACCTAGTCCTTGGTTTTCAGAAAATAATTCCAAGTTTTCCTTGAGTGGTCACCAATAAAGGTAAGGAAGTACTCGACACCACTAAGAGCTTTAGTGGACATGGGTCCACAGATATTTGAGTGTATCAATCCTAGTACACTCTTGGCCCTGTTTTTACTTCTAGTGTTGCTTTGGCATACTTTCCTAGAGCACATCCTATGCATACATCATCTCGTTCTGTACTAAGATCCAATACTCTTGTTACAGTGCTCTTGAGAATTCTCAGAGCCCCATGGGGCAAATGTCCAATTCTTCTGTGCCATAGTTTGTTCAAATCCTTGTCTTCATGACTGCCTATTAGTTCCATTGGTGATTCTAGTTGTAGTCTGTACAACCTGTTACTTTTGATCTCGATGTGCACTTTCTTTTTCCAGCTCGGGTGTTTGACGTATACTTTCTCCTTGATGAAGAAAACGCCATAGCCTTTCCCTTGAAGTTGAGACACGGAAAGTAAGTTCATCCCCAATCCTGGCATATGCAACACATTGGTAGTGTTAGTGTCGGTCTTGAGCCCTCCATCGGTGATCAAAAGCTCTTTGCATTATGCATAGGTAGGTGTCTCATCACTGTCAGTTTTGCATCCCGTTAGGCATGCCATAAAACTGATGGCGGAGCTGGTCCTTGTTCCCTTCTTGGCTTTGCTGGATCAGGTCATATCAGTTAATGAGCTTGTGTCACATTTGTTTTGCTTTGCCTTGAAATCCAAAGTCTTAGGTCTAGGGTTTCGGTCAAAAGTCTTTGCAATGTCATGAGTCAAAAGTCCATGAGTCCCCAGCAAGCCAGAAGGAGGTATGTAAATATGTTTCATTGATATTTTCATCAGGTACAGCTCATTTATACCTTGGATTTAAAAACCCTGTTTTTAAACCCAAGGTCATGTCAATTTTGCAAAAAAATAAGGAAATTTCAAAAATTCTTCAAAATGCTGGCAATAACCCTGGTCTTCTCGCTAGAGTCCATCAGATGGTCTACCTGTAAAAAGAATGGAGTTAAAGAACTCAAAGAGCCAAAATCAGGACAAAGAAAACTCAAATAAGTATTAAAAGTGAATGCCAAAACAAAACATTAGAAAGTGGGTTTGGTAAGTAAATTTTTTCAAATTGGGTCTATAAAGAGTCAAATTCCCTTTAAACACCCTCATTGTGCATCTAAGAGTTTGAAAAGAAGAGTGAGAGGGCGAAGAAGGCGAAAGGAGGCGAATTGAAGAGAATTTGGGTCATTTTCAGGTGCGCGACCTGTCAAGGACTGTGCGCGACCTGTTGGGTAGTGCGCGACCAGTCAGCAGCCCATCCGCAGTGTTAATTCCTAACGGGCGCGACCTGTCAAGGTGCGCGACCTGTCAAGGACTGTGCGCGACCTGTTGGGTAGTGCGCGACCAGTCAGCAGCCCATCCGCAGTGTTAATTCCTAACGGGCGCGACCTGTCAAGCTATGCGCAACCTGTCAAAGCCTGTGTGCGACCAGTCAAACTGTCTTCCACAAAACCACTTC
>APFE030161890.1:128758-208890 GCA_000404065.3 Pinus taeda | reverse complement strand
TTTTGAGGCATGTAAATGATGGGTTTTTGTGTAATTTTCATGGCACTTAGATACTTTTACTCTCCTTGAACACTTCTAAAAGTTTCCTTGATGTAAATGGTAAATATTTAATGCATGGATAGGTTTCCTAAGTTTTAGAGGCAAGTTGTTTTGACTGCCTATTATCTAGTGATTAGTTTAGAATTAGTTGAAACAGCTCCTAGGAAGATGAGCTCGACCCCTAGAGGTGGGGAAAGGAGTTATATCTTCTATATTATGCCTTCTCTTACTCATTTTCATGGTTGGACTCTTGAGGGAGAAGCTCCTATTGTATATTTTACTTGTATCTCTGCAATTTGAGGAAAAGGAAGACCAGGGTTTTGCAGACATCATTGGGATTCTTGTGGACTCTTGTGTTGATGGTGTGTTCTCTTATTGTAATTGTAAGTGTGTTTATGTGTTCCATCTCTTTCTTTACTGCAGCTTATTAAACAAATGAAGTGATAAAGTTTGAATTCATGCTTGCCATGCTCAGCTTTCAAATTTGTTTAATGTTTATGTTTTCCACTGTCTAGAGAGGATTCAAAGTCATTTTTTGCCCTCTTTAGCTTCTCTTTTTTCTTCCTTGATCATTCATCTCAGCTAAAGGCATCAGCACAAACTCCTACCTTGCCCCAAAGACCCACCTGCAAAACCTGAGCTCAATCCCCGCACCCTGAATTGCACTCCCTCCAATTGCCACCAAAAACCCCAAAAACTTTAAATCAACCCTCCTTATCAGTTTACTAGCCTAATATCAGTGTTTCTAATTGGTCAACTCATCCTATTGAAAAATCCACCGAGTTTGACCGGAGAGAGCCTTCTCCTGCCTCGTAGGGCTAGCTACGAGGCTGAATGGTTTGATGTAGCCTTGAGATTTGTCTATCTCAGCCTAGGTGAAATTTCAAGTGCTAACAGGTAGCACGAAAACGCTATCTCGTTTCTCTTTGAAAAAACTATGGTACCCCTCCCTACTAGAGTACATTTTGCCTTGTTCCCCATGGTGATTTGAAAGTTCATCTTCTCCTCCCAATAATTTGAGAAACATTCCCAGATTCCCATCATATGCCAAGAGGCCCCACTGTCTATATACCATACCTCTGATGATGCAGAGCTAGTCACGCAAGCCACTTCTTCTTCCAGCCTAGAAGCCAACATAAAGAAATCGAAATCACTTTCTCTTGTGCAATTTTCTAAAAATTTGTGTGAGTCTCTTGACGTAGATGCCTCTGCATCATGGTCTCGAACCATAATTGATTTTCCCTTCCTGTCTCTGATTAATTGCTCTGATACCATGTGAAAATTCTATCACTACAACAACTGATTTATTTTACCTACTTATTTCCTAATAAGTTCTTTATGAAAATCCTTCAATAAACATTAAAATAAATTTTGCTACACATATCGCACCATAATATAGAAACAAACACATGCACAAGAATTAACACATCGACACAAATATTTTTGACAATCAATCCCCAGAAAAACCCAATGAGGGAAAATCAATGCAGCAATGGAGGATTTTATTATTCAGCAATTCCACAGTGCAACTGGGTGCCAAACTGGCTTACCCAACAGAGAGAAAATTCGTCAGCACTTCTCCCAGTCTCAGCGTCAGCCAGGCTGACCTTTGCGTAGCTCCCAAACCCTCTGCGTCAGCGTGGTGGACCTTTGCGTAGCTCCCAAACCCTCTACGTCAATCCCTGCCTCTCTGCGTCAGCACTGGGCCTCTCTACGTCACCCACGCAGGCCCTCCAGTGACTGCGCAGTCTGTTGCGTCTACGTCTGGCTCTCCAACCTCTGCGATGTTCCCCTGGTGTTGTTCCCGACTCTCTCTTCCATACTTGTTGCCTCCTACTGCTCTCTAGACCACTAGTTCGAATTTCTCAGCTATCCCCGCTCCAGAAATCGAACTGACTAGTCTCCCTCAGTGTGTTCTCCAACTGACCCTCAAGCCTCTTCTTATACTTTTCATGTTGGTCCTTCAACGGCCAAAATTAAATCTCTAATCAATAGCTAAGATTAGATTTGGCTTGATCCGTGACTTTTGGAACCTTCTAACCCAATTTTATATTAATACCCATTAATCATTTATTTTTCCTAAGTTAGACTTAGGAACTCCATTAAAAATATTAATTATTTTAAAATCTCCTGAACCGGTTAGAATCTGCCCAAACCATTTCTGGGTCTTGGAGATCTCATGTGCTTTAGCCTCTCCACCAATTTTCAAGGCTGGAGCACATCCGATACTACACCAAATCAACAGAAAACCTAGAAATATTTCCTTATGCAAGAGAGAGAGTTCAATTGTTCATCAATACATTAGAAGCAACAACATTAAGAGAATGACCAAACCAGTAACAAATCCCACGCCAAATCAAATGCCAAGCCCTTGTTCTTCTCCTTCTGATTTTGGCCCTCTTAATCCTTGTATTATGCGCTAGAACAAAGATCAATCCCAAGATAGATCGATGTGTACAAATGAGGAGGTCTCCTTTATATAGATTTCCAATGGGGTCGAATGGGTACCTCTTAGGGGCCCAGCAAACATAAAAGGCCGACTTTGAAATATTTTTGGAGGCAACATAAAAATTCAAAATTTTAAATTCTTCACATGAAAATACCAACCATGGCAACTATATTTCCAACACTCCCTCTTAGCCAAGGAGGTACTTTTCATTCTCTCTCTCAAGATCAATCTTTTTAACCAATCCATAGGCTCACAACCTACAAAACTTATGTATAGAACTTTTGCACTTGAACTTAGCTCCTTGGTTTATTTGGCCCTTACTCAAAAACTTTGGATCTAAGCTTAGGAATGCGGCCTTGTATTACATAGGTTTGTCCAACGAAAATATGCTCATATAAAAGACAGAAGTGAACAAACCTTTCTCATAAATCTTTCTTCACGTATTTCGACCTTCAAAACTAATGTGCACAGTCCCTTTACCTCAGCTACTTGGAGCAATGTAAGCCACTTCAAGTGATCTTCTTAGCTTCCTATGCTACTTACCTTAGCTCTGATGCCATGTTGAGAAATCCTTAAGGCAGCTATTAGGGATTTATTATTTTTTATTTCTCTATTATTTGACAATTACTTGTGATGTTATTATCTTCTTCTTCTTATGTTCTTATCATCAAATAAATGCCAATACAATGAAGATCACAAACACATAGAAAGAACACGAGAGATAGGCTCCAAGCTAGTGCAAAACCCCTCTCTTAGGGGAAAACCCAAAAAATTCTCTTCTAGAATCAACTTCAAAGGAGACTTCAAGATGAGGCTCTTCTAGCATTTTGATATCACATATAAAGTCTGCAATCCCTTCCTGCAATTTCAGACTTGTGGAAAACCTAGAAACCCTAGGTTTTTTCCTCGTTTGAGCTGCAACAGACAATAGATCAAGGATCGAACTCTTCTAGGATTTATCTTCTTCCTTGCTGGACTTTTCCTTCCTCTCTAGAACCTTCACATTCCTTAGCTAGCTGCATATAGGGCAGAAGAGATGTGTACTTAGAATGTATGCCCAAATGGAGGTTGAAGTCCTCTTATTTATACCTTTCTCATGGCTCTTCAAGTCTACATTAGGCTGACTTGTGGAAGGTTGGCCGACTTGGTCTTGGGAGCAAATAGACATTTATAGAATACAAAATAATATTTTCTTGTTGATACAAATGCCCAAAAGGGTATTTTATATAATGACATGGACCATGACTCGTGACAAAAAACTAGAAGCACTCAATGAGTGCTTTGACCTTGCGATCAATAATTTGAGCACGAAACCCATGCTATGAAATAATTTTTCTTTTACAGTATTTTCTTTTCTTCTTTTGACAAGTACATAAAAATCACATAATGTCATGAGCCAAACAACAAATATGAAGAGTGATACTAGTTACATTTTCAACAATATAGACTTCCAAGGGGGTCAAATCAGTGCCCCTTAGGGGCCCAAACAACATAAAACAATAGGAGGCCGACTTTGAAATATTTTTGGAGGCAACATATAACTTCAAATTTTAAAATTCTTCACATGAAAATACCAACCATGGCTACAATATTTCCAACACATTGCACCTATTTGCGTATATTTAAGTTAAGGATGTACTCTTTACTTTCAACCACCATCAACCTTAGATTGTATTGTTTATTATATTTCTAAGCATGGCTAAGGTTGACCTTATAGATATAGACTTATAACCCCTCTTGGGGAAAGCACCCTACCTCTTGAGTGAACCATTCGTAATTATCACTAAAGTGAACCATTCGTTCTTTATAAAAGTGTTTTTCCTAAGGGCACCATGAGTATTGTGCTCTCTTATATTTGGTTATGTTTCTCTCACTAGAACACTTGTGCTTTTATATTCTCTCTCTAGGGTTACACTACTTCAATGATGCATTGCCCTCGCTTGGTTTAATCCTTTCTTTATTACAAAAATTAGGTTTGTGTTGGTTTTGTTTAATTCTCTTGATGATGCTTGTGAATCTCAACATGGTCTTAGAGCACATATGGACCTCATTTAATTCAACTACTGATCCAAATTTTTTTGGTTGGTGGCGTTGTTTGAAGCTTCTTTGCAACTAGAAGACTAGGGTTTCTCCTATGGTTTAAACCATCCTTCAAAGCTTGCACTCTTCCTTCCTTTACTCGACAACGAATAGCATATTACAGATATTTTTTGAAGGTGGTACCTCTTAACTTCTTAAGTCTATTAAGGTGAACTTCTAAAGACTTTTCATACAAAGGTTTCTTTGCATTATTGTTGAACCTAATAGACTCAAAACATACTGAAAGTATATAAGTATTATTTTGAACAATCTCTTGCAACAATCAAATACTTTGCTATCATATTTTAATATTTATAGTATCCCTGCAATGAACATAAATTGTATTATTACTCAAAATAGTTGTTATGACCTACGGGGCACATCCTTCAATGTTGATTTTTTATTTATAGTTGACTTCCTATCATAATGCCCATTCCCATGTGAAGCTCCACTTCCTGTTATCTCCCTCCCATATTTTTGTTATTTCCTCATTCCTTGCCCTTGCATGTAGTTATCTAATATCAACCTAAGCTTTTGACCAACATTGGACCATAGCTGTTCCCAATTTTTAAAACCAATTTCCTGTTATTTCTCAATTTGTGTTTCCACTTTTGACCCCTCAGACAGCATAGGAATCTAAAGAACTGGAATATTTGAGGGAATTATCCAAAGGCAATGAACAGTATTGAATTGCGTATTATAGACATCCACTTATCTGGTCTACCACCAGGCACAAGAGAAACACAGGCCTTATTTAATAAAGTATGACATAGATATAGAAGAGGCACAGCCCATTACCAAAGGTTAATGCATATTGAACCCCAAATGGGAGAGACCCTCCACAATGTGCATAAGTTATAACAATGAATTCATGCCCTGCAGTTTCTAAAAGGATCTGCAACAAAAATTTAAGCCTGGAAAAAATCATTTGAGATTTCACAAGCATTCTTCTTTTTCATGACAGTTAAGCAAAATCACACCCAATTGCATCATTTCGGATAATGATAAAGACCTATAAATACCTATAACCACAGTTACATTCATATTAGATCATTGCACAAAGCCTGCATTTCACTGCAAATGGAAAGAGAGAATACCTGCATTGTTTTGCCCAGCCCCATGTCATCACCTAAAATGCCTCCTCTGGATTTACAGTGAAGATCCCAGAGCCATTTGATACCTTCACGTTGATGTGGGTACAAAGTGGTTGCTATTTTGCCAGGAAGTCTATACGTTTGTTTGCCTTGTGTGAATGTAATTGCTTTTGATTCTTCTAAAGCAACCTCTTCCACTGAGCTGCTACTCACATCTTCATATTCATACACATTTTGTGCATGATTTTCCTTAGTAGTAAGAGCATGCCTTTTCAATTGCACTTGTACTGATTCTGCAGAATCTAATGAACTGTTCTCATCTTCAGAAAACCCGGAATTATCTTCATCCACAGAAGAAGAAATCGCTACCGCAGAAAAAATTTTAGAGGGTTTTGTCATTTGTTTAATGCCCTTGGAAGGTCTTAATTTTGCATCAGTTTCACTACTTATGCCATGTACATGTTTTGCATTAAAACTCACAAAATTAATAGCTTGATTGTGATCCCTGTTATCATTTCCAGTATGCAATTCAGTGCACCTTGAAGATTCAGCAGAATCCTCTTCGCCGTCACCAACCTTAACAGACGCTGAAGACAGAGCAGACAAAGCACTCTCAAATTCTGGAGCATCCGAGCTGTGGACTAGGGTATCAACTCCATCCTCACGATCCTCGACATACCCTGTATATTCCTCATCACCTGCTGATTCTTCATCGCATATACTGTTCACCTTGTCCCTTCTGTCCTCAACCTCAGCTCCAGACTCCTCATCACATTCACTGCCTGAACCATCCTTGAAATAATTCGAAGCATCTAAAATCTTGTTTTTGAGAGTTTTCCGCGGCTCTGCATTATCTAACTCTGCAGTTATGGAGTGTTCTACACGTTTGGAACTTTTGATGCTTAGAGAACCAAGCCTTGAATTTATTTCATCCAAATCATTTTTCGAAGATATCTTATTCTGTCTCTGTTTACTATTGAACCCTTGGCATCCTGCATTGCTTCCTTCAGAATAACCACCATCATCTTTTTCATTAGTTGCCGATTCATTAGACACCGAACAATGAGAACTCAAAGTAATATCATCATTAGAAGCTTTACACAGTCTTCGTCTTCCAGCTACTCTGACTTTACCTGTGTTCTTCCCTGTACATTCGGGATCATTTGAAACAAAATAAACAGACAATTACAATTTTTTCTTACCTTTTTAGGGAAATAAAAAGGAAAATTTTACTAACAATACAGTGTGTGCATAGTTACAGACTAGTCATGCTGCCCAGTGAGTAAGTTCCAGGTAGGGAATGCTTATTTTGACTCTTGACGTACAAAAGACACGATATCTTCACTGATGCTGTTATATTATCGCAATTCTTTAAACTGATATATGAGCCATTGCCTATGCCAGAAATATATTAGGGCTTCAATAGACATCACCGCTGGCACTTTAGTATATATCAAAGATCCAAGACAGTCCAGAGAGCTCTTCAACTAGCATATAGCTCTACTTCAAGCTGATCAGTCCAGATCGTGTAATTGTAAGGTCAACAGAGTATTAAGCCATCTACTCAATTTTTCCAAAAGTCAAATTTTTCCAACATCTGCCCTGAATGGCATGTTTTAATAAGGGAATTGTCCAAGTCCTGGATGAAAAGATACCCTGAGACATATAAATAAAGTGAAGGAAATCCGTGTTATGTGCCACCTCAGTCACATAGGATGTTTCCCAAAACAAAGTTCAACAAAGTAAAATATCTCACAACCAAGTTGACCTTATCTGGTTTTCCGTTATTGAAATGTAAGCAATGAAGACCAACTAAATGTGGATATGGGTTCTTGAGCAAAAGAACATAACAGCGCATTTGAGAAGGTTTCCGGAGTCATTGCTAAAATTTCAACCCACGGAACTGCATGTGTAATTGTAGCGATGCAAGAGCGCAGAAAAGGGATAATTATAAACATCCAATGGGAGAGATGCGGTTGGTTTGAGATTAAAAAAAGAAAAAAGAAAAAAGGAACGTCAACAAATAATGCCTCACCCTAAGAGCCACCCTAAAAAAAGAGCAAACAAATAGCCCTATCCCTGCTGCGATGGAGGCCATTCTTCTCAATTTTCACCCCATCCACGTTGCATTTCATTCTTACAGTTAGAGTAATTTGTATTCCAATATTAATTACCGATATACGCAAGGGAATATTTTCAAGGTTTGACAAAATGGATAACATATGGGGATTAACCCTGAAATTTGTCTAAGCACAAACAATAGCATTTGATCATAGATAAATTTTAGGTAAGGAGTAACCTTACCATTGTTTTGGGCCTCAGGTTCCATGGATTTGGGTTGGGATTGTGGTTGGGGTTGGCTTTGCTTCCTGGCAGATTCGGATGCAGAACTATTTTGATTTAAATGAGGATCTGAGAGGGCCGAGAGTCTCTGAGCTCTCAGGCGGGCCAAGTTTTGGAGAAGCTCTGCATTCTTCTGGTTGAGGCTCTGGGGTTGTCTTCTCCGCCCCGCTTCGCCTTCCTCTTCTGGCTTCCTGCTGTTGCTGCTGCTCATCATTGCTCTGTCTTTTCCCATCAAATTCGGCTAACGGAACAAATGAAATCGATTGCAATCCATCCGAAGAAAAGAATTTATTTCCCTCCCTTTTTATTAAAAAACCTTACAGTCGGCGTCCGCTTTGTTTTTCTAAATTATATCAGAGCTCTACAAAAATTTGGAATCGCGCCGAATTCAAATTCAAAATGATACATGTATATGAATGCATTTAGGTAACAAATACACAAACGAAATGAAATTTAATTTTAATGCCGTGAAATTTAATTTTAATGTTCACGGCATTAGATATGTTTATGGGATGATTAGTTTTTTTGTATTTTGTAATTTCATCTTTTTATTATTCAAATTAATGATAAGTTTATCTAATTTTTTAATAGTGATAATGTCAAGGAACATCCTTGATGTTAACATATTGTTGTGATTCTCTCTTAAAGCATCACATTTCAAAATGAAATGTTTTTCCGATTCCACTATCCCAAAAGTGTAAAAAATACACACTCGTTTTTCACATGGTTCTTTAAATCTTTTCCACTAACTTATTTTGCAACGTAGTTGATGTGAGTTAGTTCTTAATTAAGCAATAAGAATCTTTGCTCTCCATGGAATGCTAGCTCTAATGTACTCTTTTTGTTGGAGATCACAAGTGGGGTTGAATCTTGAACATAGCACTTCTTCTTTCTACCCAACTCTTTTCCCCATATACGCTTACCAAACTTCTCCATAACAGAACTCTTTAATGCATTGAGGTAAATATTCCAGTTTAGAATCCACTTGTTGTTTTGTCTCATCCATGATTTATTTCTTTCACTCATTCCTTCATTGAAGATAACTTTAGGCCATCTGCCTTCCCCCATTTTCTCAATTATTTGTAGATAACTTATGAGACGCACCATAACAATTACTTCGATGGAAGTTGTTCCTATTTCACTTATCATTACCTCATAAGAAACTGGACTTTTTATTTTAAACTTGCTCATGATCAAGCGTTTTTGGATTTTCTCAACTTGCTTCCATTTTGAGACAGAGATGCCACTAGCCCACACTTTACACCCATATAATATCAATGGACAAACTAGGAGCCCAAAAATCACTTTAATTGTTTTCCAATCCCATAACTCTACCTCTCTACATCTTTTTTGAAGAGCATATAGTCTTTCCACCCCCTAAAATTCTCTTCTTTCTGCAATGCTCCCAATTAAGCTTGTTGTTGAAATCAATCCCGAGGTACTTGTATTCATTTACTTCTTCAAGAATGTCACCTTCAAAGAAGAACGTATGTTCGCTCTACTTCCTTTTATTTGAGAAAATCATTATTTTGGTCTCGATGTGATCAGGTACTCAAAATTAAGCTCAAAAATCGAAGTGTCTCAATCTTAATAAACTTAGCTTCAGATCGAAGGGCTTGTCTTTTTTATTCCAACAATGCAAACGGCACTCAAATCCGAGCTCGTATGCAGAAGTTATAGCAAGTCAAATTTCAAGTTTAACTTGCGCACATGGCAGGATTGGATGATGTGGCAAGGTCCTTCAACGAATGAGGAGGCACCAAGTGGCAAGCCGCCATTGGCCCCCGCATGTCACAAATCACAATCGCAAGCAGGTCGGCGTTAAAAATCAACCCCTGGGCAGGTAAGGGTTGCACTGCGATAAGGCAAGCGAGAAAGCATTCAAGAATCAACCGGAGATGCGATGCGATGGATCGCAATCACACATCAACGAAGGGAGGTGTTACAGAATCGGCCCTGTCAGGTTCGGGTTGTGATGTGATATCGCAATTGCATATCACAACAGGACAAGTCCAGTATATGTATAAGACCACCGGTTTTCCGTCGATTGCGATATCTCGGATGTAATAAGGTTATAGGTTGCAGTTAATGTTTCGTTGGGTCCACCATATTGCAATCGCACATCGCTCGCCACGTCCACGGACCCTAAGACCCACCAGACTTCGCTGATTGCAATTTGCGATAAGACAGTCGATGCCGACAAATTATGGCCCACCACACGGCAAAATTCTCACTCTGTTAGCATATTTTTGGAGTGAAATTGTGGGTTCCTATCGGATGTGGAGCAATTTGTGGAGTGAATAATGGGGAAACAAGGGGAAGTTATAACTTTTTTCAGTTTTCCACCAAATTGGTTGCAAAAACAGGCTAGATAACCATTTTTTAACATTTTGGACCCATTGGAGCATGTTTCAGAAGCACTTGAGCATTGTAAACACATATTTTTACACTTTTGAGCATAATAGAGAGGTCCAAGCCATTGGAAGCTGGACCAAGGAGACATAGCCCAGGAGGGGTGAAACTCCTTTATCATGTGCTTGTTGTAATGTGTTTTTGATGATGTTCTATATATGTTTATGTTGTTGTTCAGTTTTTGGTTTATGTTAAATTTCTCATAAAATTAACATAAAAACTCTTTATTTTACTTGCAAAAATTGATGAACCCTTAAGTACAATCAAAGTATTTTGTTTATAATCTGAGGAAGATCTTAGCATTGGAAACTAATATTCTAAATCAGATTAATTTAGTATCAGAGCACTGGGTTTTGTTTTGTGAAAGAAAGATTTAATTGTTTGTAAGTTTATGTCATGCTTACAAGGTTAAAACTCAAAAGAGGTGAAGAAAAGTTGGTTGAAAGCCTAAAGTTGGGTCAAGGGGAAGAAGAGCAAGGTTTCCACAATCTCCAACACCAGTTCAGCCTCAAGTTGTAGTTAAGACTCCAAAGATCATGTCTCATGAAGGAGAATCTACAAACGTGACAGGAGATGAGAAAACCTTCATAAATGCTTTCTTTGATATGATTGAGATGGTGAAGGTCCTCTATGAAGAGAGGAATACACGGTTGCAAGGGGAAAGTTCCAAACCTCCCAAAAGAGAAGGCTCTTCAAAAGGAGGTAATGGAAATGGAGACAAACCTCCACCCTCTCCACCATCTTCTTCATCTTCTTTTTCACAAGCATCTTCACACTCTTCCACTAACACAACCCTTACTCATACTCATCATCATTTTTCAAAAGGAACTTGTAAATCACCTTTTTAAAAACTTGATATTAAATTCGAGTTGCCCATGAATAATGGTGAAGCAGAGAATCTTAATAAATGGATTCGTTAGTTGGTGGTCTATTGCAGGATTCAAAACCTTCAAGAGGATGGCATAAAGATTCAGTTAGCTTACTTGAGAATGGAGGGTGCAGCACTAGTATGGTGAGGGGAATCAAAGACCCAAGAGGAGATTAAAAAACATAGTATGATCTCAATTTCTTGGAATGATTTCATTGTTGTAATCAAAAGGCAATTCTACCCTCTAGCTTATATGCAGAAAGCCACCATGAATTGCAAAACTTTAAACAACTTAAAGGTCAAAATGTGCAAGATTACATTCAAGAATTCAGAAAAGATCTCTGAAGTTAGGTGTAGACTTGAAATCATGTGACACATTGCTAAAATACATAGGGGGTTTACACATTTACCTTA
Source organism: Pinus taeda (assembly GCA_000404065.3). Classification (NCBI taxonomy): domain Eukaryota; kingdom Viridiplantae; phylum Streptophyta; class Pinopsida; order Pinales; family Pinaceae; genus Pinus; species Pinus taeda. Next base: position 197,192 of record APFE030161890.1, on the reverse strand, counting down.
GGCATACTATCTTAATGTTTAATCCGAGTAATCTAGATGATGTGTGTGTGCAAGCCACTCATCTTAAGGCAAGAGGGAAAAACATCTCAAAAGAAGGTAGTAAAAAGTCGTTTAAGGGTAAAGAGGAAGAAAAGGGTTTCAAGGGGAAGAAAAATGCATCCATTAAAAAGGAAGGAGAGAAAACAATCTGTAAACATTTTTCCAGAGAGGGTCACGATGAATCTCATTGTTGGAAGCTTCATCCCGAAATGAAACCAAAGAAATTCAACACCAAAGGAAAAGAAAAGACAGTTGCAATCACTCATGAAGAGGATTTGGGATCCAAATCAGGTGATGAAACAAAAATAATAGCCATGGGGTTTCAAGGAAAGGAATCCATTGTAAGCACTAGTTCTTCAGGCTCGCAAAATGAAACTCCAAATGAAAAGAGGAGAACATAATTGTTTCACATAAGGGTGATATCGAAACATAACAAGATTGATATGTTGTTTGATAGCGGCTCCCAAGCCAATCTTATCTCATAAAACATTGTCAAGAGTTTAAATCTGGAAAATGTTCCACATCATAAACCGTATCCACTTGGATGGGTATGTGACAATGCGCAATTGCAGGTTACGAGAAAGTGTAAACTGAAATTCGCAATCACCACAAAATTCATAGATGAAGTGGAGCTTGATGTTGTGTCGTTAGATATCTATGGCATCATTTTGGGCAGCCCGTACCTTTATGATACAAAATCTATTTTCCATTTACATGAAAACAAATATCACATATTAAAAAATGAAGTAGAATATATTGTGAGAGCTCATAGCAAGAAAACAAATCTTTCACTTGTTAATGTAGGGCAGATGAAAATACTGGTGAATTCAAGCAAGAATTTTATGCTTCTCATGATCAAACCTGAGAATGATATTGATCATGAAGCGTTTGATGGTTATAATTCGAATTTGAAAACTGATTTGGTTGATGTTGTTAACTAATCTGATGAAATGTCTTAGGAATCAAAGGGATTACTTCTCAAGAGGGGAATCCAACCTGAGTTATAGTTGTAGCAAAAGTGTCTTCTTCCTAACATTGGCATGTACAGGATGTCAATGATGGAAAGCGAAAAAATTAAGACGCAAATCCAAGGATTGTTGAATAAAAGGATCATTCGGCCTACTCCTTTACTGTGCACCTTACTATGTGGTTCACCTCTTGTTTTGGCGCCCAAGAAAAATGGTAAGCATTTTGTTTAATGGGATTCAAGAAGTGGTTTTCATCAAAGTAGAGTTGTTGAAGGAGATATAGGGAAGATGACATTCAAAACCATGCAAGGTTTGCTTGAATGGCTTAGTATGCTTTTCAGTCTTTGTCATGCTCCTACTACTTTTACGCATATGAAGAAAGATGTGCCAAAGCCATTTCTAGATAGGATAATCTATTTGGATGACATTTTCATTTTCAGAAAATTTCATTATGAACATGTCATGTGTGAGAAAAAAATACTTGATGTCGTATGTCAAGAACATTTATTTCTGAAGATGTCAAAGTATATGTTGGATAAAACTTCTTTGATGTACTTGAGCCATGAAATTGGTTCTTCCAAGCATGTTCAAGTTCCCAAAGGCTTTTTGGTAATCTATGTGGGTCATGGAGAAGGTGAGATGAAATTAGACCTCTCCAAGATTGATGTTGTAACAATCTGTGGTGGAACACAGGTGAAAGAATCATACATCCCCATGAAGCCACAAATGCCTTTGCTCTGCTCGCAATTTACGTAGGCATGCTCAAGATAGTCATTTGGATAAGAGGTTTTTTTAGAGCAACCCAATGTTGGAGGATAATTTTTGTTCATTTTTCTTCTATTGTAGTTCATTTGCATTTGTTGGCAATTGTGCAAAAGGTCTTCTAGTGGGGAGGCAAACAACGAGAGGCATTTCATGCTTTAAAACAAAAGATCAGTACAATTCCAGTACTTGCACTTCCAGACTTGAGATAGTCATTTAAGTTTCATGTTGTTGTATGTGACTATGCCATGAGTGCACATTATTTGCAATGTGGTAAGCCCATTTATTTTTCATTCATAAATTTTCAATGATAAAGTGTTTAAGTCGCAATGATAAAGGCACTTCCATTGGATGGGCTTTCTTCTATTCCACTCAATCAAAAGGTATAAGAAAGGTATAAGCAACAAGTTCGTTGATGTACTTTCTAGGCCTATAGTTTGTATAATTATTTTCCTCAAGCATCATTTTGTTTTACATGAAAGTTATGTTTTGAAAAGAACATACTTTCAAGATGTATATTCAAGCTTGAGTCAAAGGAATCAAGTGGAGGAATTTGTTTACCATTTGCATCATAATGTATTGTATCATCTTGGTAAGAAGGATGTTGCTACTGATAGTAACATGGACAAGGCCAAAGATTTCATTGAATGACTCCAAATGATACATCAAATAGTGCAAGAACAATTTGAAAAGGTTAAAGGCAAGTACACAGAAAGGCATGACAAGAATCGTGGAGATCACAAGTTCCAATTCAGTGATCAATGGATTAAGATTGGAAAGGTGAGGGAACTGTACCCTCACCTGTTGGTCAATTGAAAGTGATATTTTGGGGTCCAAAAGGCTTCAAGTGGGGAGGAGTGATCAGGTGCTCAAAATTAGGCTAAAAAATCATAGTGTCAGAATCTTGATAAACCTAGCTTCATATCGAAGAGCTCATCATTCTGATTCCAACAATGCTAATGACACTCAAATTTGAGCTCATATGCAGAAGTTATAGCAAATCAAAAGTTGGGTTTGACTTGCTTACATGGTAGGATTGGATGATGTGGCAAGGTCCTTCAGCGAAGGAGGAGGCACCAAGTGGAAATCTGCCATTAGCCCCCGCATGTCACAAATCACAATCGCAAGAAGGTCGGCGTTAAAAATCGACCCCGAGCAAGGAAGGGTTGTTATGCGATAAGGCAGGTGAGAAGGCATTTGAGAATTGGTCGGAGGCGTGGTGCGATGGATCGCAATCGCACATCAACGAAGGGAGGTGTTACAGAATCAATCCCAGCCGGTTCAGGTTGTGATGCGATATTGCAATCGCATATCGCAACAGGACATGTTCTGCATATGTATAAGACCATTGGTTTTCCGTTGATTACGATATCCCGAATGCGATAAGGTTATAGGTTGCAGTTAATGTTTTGTTGGGTTTGTCGTATCGCACATCGCTTGCTATGTTCACAAACAATAAGACCCACCATACTTCACTGATTACGATTTGCAATAAGACAGTCGATGACGACATATTATGGCCCACCACGCAACAAAATTCTCGCTTGGTTAGCGGATTTTTGGAGAGAAATTGTGGGTTCCGCAATTTGTGGATCGAATAATGGGAAAACAAGGGGAAGTTATAACTTCTTCAGTTTTCCACCAAATTGGTTGCAAAAAGAGGCTAGATAGCCATTTTTGAACATTCTGGACTCATTGGAGCAGGTTTCAGAAACATTTGAGCATTTCAAACACAGATTTTTACACTTTTGAGTATAATAGAGGTCCAAGTCATTGGAAGCTGGACCAAGGAGACGTAGCCCAGGAGGGGTGATCTCTTTTATCATGTGCTTGTTGTAATGTGTTTCTGATGATGTTCTGTATATGTTTATGTTGTTGTTCAGCTTCTAGTTTATGTTAAATTGCTCGTAAAATTAACATTAAAACTCTTCATTTTACTTGCAAAAATTGATGAATCCTTAAGCACAATGAAAGTGTTTTGTTTATAATCTGAGGAAGATCTTAGTACTGCAAACTAATATTCTAAATCATATTGTATTGACTTGCATCCCCACTTCTTTACAAAAATGCTCAAGGGCATATAGGTGCATCTCCAATCCTTGGGCCGATTTAGCAATCAATACAAGGTCATCAGCATATAAAAGAAGCTTTATCACAAACTCCCCCAACCAAACACCATCCCCACCTTACAGATTTAGCCACTCTTCCAATCTATCAATATATAAACCAAAAAGAGTAGGGGATAAAGGGCAGTCTTGCTTGACTCCGATGTCACTTCTAAAGCTTTCTAAAATGCATGCTGAAGTTCTAATTTTGACTTTCACCTCTTCATAGAGCCTATGGACAACAACTCTATAATGTAAAGGAATTTCAAGTTCTTCCATTCTGCTCCACAACTTGTCTTTAGGGACCGTGTCAAATGCCTTTTTGAAGTCAACAAAGTCGTAAAATACTTCTTCTTTTCCCTCCCAAACCTTTTCAATAATGTGTCTCAACGTGATACCATGATCTACTATAGAATGCTTCAACCTAAAACCTGCTTGCCATTTTTCCCTTTTTTCTTTGATTTTCGCCTACTTACTGATTTTATTTTCCACCATGCCGCTGAAGAGCTTTGCAACAAAGGATTGATCATAATGGTTCTATAGTTGGAAGGATTATTAATGTCTCCACTTTTAAAAAGGGGTCTTGCTAAACTAGTTGTCCAATCTCTTGGGAATCCTTGTCAAATGATGTTGTTGAATATTTCCATGATGTGTGGTGCAAGAATGTTCATTCCCCACTTTAGATATTTTGCTTGAAGTCCAACCAAGTCCTTTGCCTTTCCTATTTTCAACTTCTTAATCCCTGTCTCTAATTCTTGTACTGTGAAAAGCTTTGTAGTTGTGTTGATCCTGGGAGGAGGCTCCTCCTCTAATTTTTTCTCATAAAGTTGTCTTGCATAATCAAACCATTGATTGGTTGTAATATTATTTTCAATTTGCTTCTTCCTTTGTTGAAGTTCCCGCCAAAAAAGCTTTGGGCTATTACTGCCTAGATATATTAACTCTTCTCGCCTTATTTACGTGAAATCATATTTTTTCCTATTTAAAAATTGCTCATATAACTTTACAATCATCTTCTCCTTGCCTTCCTTTTCCAAATTTTCCTTGCCATTTTGCATTCCTCATCAAACCAAGCATTTACAGGAAAACAATTTAATTCAGATTTCCTATTTTTTGCTCTTTTGCACTTCTCAAGTGCACTTTGAATTATATTTGTTAACTTATTACTATTGAAACTTTGGGAACCCTGGTACAAGTATGTGGTTGGGACTTTTTTGGCCAATTTTTTCCAACGAAACAGCCTGTTTGATGTAAGGGAGGCAAAAATTGTATTTACTAGCAATTGCACCGAGAGGTGCAAAGGAAAGTCGAAGAAATAAAAGATTAAAAAAGAATCATAATTTTTTTTCATGTTGATGGAGCAATGGTAATTGTAAATTGAAATGCAATTCTCACACCTCGCTTGTATTCACTACGCTAGTTAATTGCCCCTAATATTTTATATATGGCTTTGCTAATTAATAATGCTAAAATTTATGTATGGTTTCACTAATTAATCTTTTCCTTGGAGTAATGAGAAGTGACATAAGTAACACATTCCCACAATTGGGAGAGTATTGAAATATGTATGTGTTCACTAATAAATTGTTTATCCTACAGGTTCAGTGTGTGTCACATGCTCGCTAGTGGAATAATGCAAAGTGATCCCATGACAGGTGAAACATTGCTTTTTAGTTAATTTGATTAAATTGTAGTATATTGTTGCATTGTTTGTTTTTTTAATTTGGAGGGACTTTAGGATTCTATAATAAAAAATTTCGGTGTGTTACGGTGTTTTCTTTTGGAAAGTGCATGTGTTAATATTTTACAATATTTATTCTGCCTCGCAGGTTTGAATTTCTATTCTTTATCAGCGTGTAATGAATTCAGAATTCAACGCTGAATCTATATAATATCAACGTTTAATAAAGTTAGAATTCGAAGGTGAATTTCTATAAATAAACGAAGAAGCCCAAACCATTTGCATTATGTTGAGATCAGTAGAAGATGGAGATCTTTAACATTCCATCACTTTTATGGACATAAATTTTACTTGTTTCTTTTTCCATTCTCTGTCTCAGTGCCTCCCCATTTTCTTCCGGCCTTTAATTATCACATTGTCGACATCCTCGTCTCGGAAATGCTTCTGATCAAGAGGCTCTCTTTAGACTTATGTCTGTAATCACCTATGATCCATCTCAATCATTAACCACTTCGTGGAAAACCAACGTTTCGTTCTATGAGTTGAGAGGTGTCATATGCAGTCGGCATAGACAGAGAGTGGTTTCACTCAATGTTTCATCCAAGGAAGTGAAGGTACAATCTCTCCACATCTCAACAATCTCTCATTTCATAGAATGGTTGACCTTACCAATAACAGTTTTCATGGTCACATTCCCTCTCAATTCATAAATTTATTTTGCTTAAAGATGCTTTAATCTGTATATGAATCAACTCCACAGTTCTATTCTTCCCATTCTTTGTCATTATCATAGTTTACGAGTCATCTCTATGCACTCTAACAAGTTCATAAGAAACATGTAGTGGACAACACTTCATTGCCCTGTGAAGCAAAATTTGAGCATCCTCCTCATTTTCCAACTCCGCTATTGCCTTCCAAAGCCTCACAAAGTTAGGAATATGCTCCAACCCCTTCCTCAACACTCGACTCTTGTTCGCACCATCTTGTTCGATCTTTGAAGCTTACATCCACAACTTCACCAAATTGGGGATCACATTTACACCACACGCAATGACAGCTTTAGCTTCATCTGGACTCACCAATTTGCAAGCCTCCAACCATAGATCTTCATTCTTTGGAGTTATTCACAACCTTTTTAATCAAATGTCGTGCATCATGTATCTTCCCTACAACTTCCTCTATCATCGCCGCTGCAATCCAACTAGGAGGATGCTTCGAGTTAGTATTAACAATTGACTTGAGCAACAATCTAGCCTTTTTAACTTCCAAAATATTTGCATCGCTGGTAATCTTCATACTCTTGAGATCAATCAGATACCCATTAAGATCTACGAAGGTCAATCCTGAAACTAAATTAGAGAGTCTATTGAGCTTCAAAGACAACACAATCTGTATCCCCTCTCCAACAACCGTGAGATGATTCACCAACATCTACACCTGCGGTGTCTTTGTGCCACCTGCAGCCCTGTTCTTGGAATCCAATGCACTGACTTGCTCCTTCTCTTGCCTGGCATTTTCCAACAATGTATCCGGAATCGGAACAAACTCTCAAACCTCTTTTATTTTTTGTTACTACGAAGGTCAGTCCTGAAACTAAATTGGAGAGCCTATTGAGCTTCAAAGACAACATAGTCTGTCTCCCCTCTCCAACAATCGTGAGACAAGTCACCAACATCTACACCCACGGTGTCTTTGTGCCACTTGCAACCCTATTTTTGGGATCCAATGCACTGAGTTTCTCCTTCTCTTGCCTGGAATTTTCCAACAATGTATCCGGAATTGGGAAAAACTCTCAAACCTCTCTTTTTTTAATCGAAGAGAATAATCCCCAATGTTTGGTATGATGTCCCACTCCTCATTGGGTAGCACATACAATTTCCTCTTGAGATATGCAAATTGCTCTGTAATTTTCAGGTTTGAGGCTTTGTACTTCTCAATCTCCTATGTTTCAATCTTGCCCCTCGCTAGTCCTTGCCGCAAGAGTCCATTCTTAAATTAATGCTCTCCCAGATAGCATCAGCTTCCTTGTCATCCTCATCGTATTCGGAAAAGGCAAACAAATCCATATTGTTTCCCTCAAATTCATCGAACTTCTAGTTCTCATCGTATCCCTTTTCGTCATCTACTTCTTCCTCCTCTTCAGCACCCACGACACTAGCACTCGCCTTGCCCCGCCCTTTGTCTACTATCGCGTCACCTCTGGTGGTGGCAAATCAGTCTAGGGTGGGCCTCGCAGGCCCAATATCAGACCACGTGGCGAACACTGTGGATCCTCGGCGCTGCCCCACCACATAGTTCAGTGGGGGTTTTATGTTGAGAAACTCCAGCAGGGGCCATTGAACAGTCGATGCTTGCATCCTTCCTGCAATGAGGAGTAGTCATGGTAGAAGTTACAAGTAATTACACCGAACTATGTCAAGTTGCAGACCCTCTCAGCGGTCCCAACACCTTCTTCAACTGACGATTGAACCTATACGTACGTCGATCCCTGTTGTGGATTGAACCGAAGTTTATCGCTTTGCTCGCAACTTTTCAATGTCTAAGATTTTAACTAGCCAGAGGATGACGAAAACGAAGCGAGGGGATTGGATGGGGTGAACAATGTTTGCTCACCCCAAGCCCGTAGTTAAAAACAACTTAGCGTAATTATGGAGCATTCTATTAATAAGGGAAGTTGAAGGTGTTGGTAATTGGCCAATGTTTTTTTCATGGGTTGGGTTGATTATGATAGGTGGGATTATTGTATAGTTTAAAGTATTTAATTTAGGGGTATCATGGTTGTGAAAATTATGTGGGGATCATATTCATTTAGTCCATAAATTTTTAATATGGTTGAATGTTTTTAGGTTTTTTTTTTTTCTCTATTACTATGAGTTTTAAACCTTGGTTGCCTTACAAAACAAAATCCTTGAAATGCATCAGTCTTAGCAGAATTTGACTTTAAAATTGAAAGGCATAGGAGTGAGACTTTTAAATTGAAGGACATAGGGGTGATCTTGGATCCACTTATGTATGCACAAGTCATAAGATAATTTAATATAATCTCTATGGGTGCAACCACACAGTCAACCACTACCTCGAGGTGCCCCCATGTCTTCAAGGCTAGGCCCTCATGGGAATTTAACCTTGCCCAATTGTGAAAAACTTCTTGCTCTCCACCATTAGACCCAACATCTTTAAGTGATAATTGATTAGTGTTAATAAATATGTGAATGTGTGTGTGTGTGTACTTAGCCATTTTTTTATTAGGGTGGATTGAAATTTGATTTTTCAAAAACCATAACATTAAATGGCATAGAGCATAAGAAGGTATAAAAGAAATAATTTGCAAGATCCACGTTCAACACCCCCTTGTGAGAGAGAAGCATCCTCATCGAAAATTGAATATGGGTCATTGACATAACAACTACACCAAATTGACACTAGACTATAATATAATGTATTCTTAAATGCTATTTATTTTAATACAAAATAATGGGTTCTCGGATGCAGGTGAACAGGACAGATAATGGGACGTTTCCAGCGGGAGCAGTAGGCGCGTGGAGTACATCCCGCGCCACATGGCCTCACCTACAATTGGTATTCAATACACTGCTGAGTTCATTCAAAGCCGAGTTAATATGGCTTGACATTCCCCACAGGTTCTCCTGCATTAAACCGATGGCGCACACCCATTTCAATTTTGTTCCTTCCTCTCGCATTTTAGGCCTCCTCACAGGTGCAATGCTCTGTTCGGTGGAGGATTCAGGTTTCCAAGGCATTCAAGCTCGTGATGCAACCTCTATGATGGTTCTCCTGGAACGCCACTGCCCTTTCAGCGTTCTCCTCAAATGTAAGCCCTCCAGCTCTCTCAATTCTTCGATAATCTTGTTAAATCTCCCCCTTCCTATCTCCCTTGTTCAGCATAGCACTGCTGTCTGTACTACTCTTCATTCTCTGGGCATGATGACTATCCTACGACAAAGAATGGGTTGTCGTAAAGGTGGAGTTCGTGGTCGTCCCTTGCACCATGCCTCTTCCTCTTCCGCGGATACTACTTCTGAGAGTCATCCTGCTCCCAGGTGAGGTCGTGGTCGCGGCAGGGGACAACAGGTTGCAATTTCAAACCCCCATCATATTCATGAGCACTCGGCCCACTTTTAAATCCCCTGCATGCTAAGCAATCACTCTTTCATCGCAACTGTCACGATTCATCTTAGTGAGGGCGCAGCAAGCTTGGTTGCAACAACATCGCATACTATATCAAGGCCGGGGGAGGAAGATCTGCCAAGCACCTCTTAGAATCAGTGCCAGCGGTGTGAAGTTCCAAAAAGTTCTGCTTTCCAGGTTCAGCCTGCTATGGCGTGTTCAAATCTTCCAGATGAAGGGGGTCCGCCAATCGAAAAGGGCCTTCCCTCTAATGATGACGACCTCTCCAGTTTTGGTTGTCGAATTGTGGAAGAATTGCCCTCCAATGCTCATGATGCCTGATCAGGTTGTTGTCCTCTTTTAGAATTATCATGTCTGTTCAAAGGAAATGCTCAGTTTTTTTCTGTCTATGTTCAGTTGTTTTCTGTCTATGTTAACAGTTCGAGTCAATAGTATCACCTCTGTTCAACAGTTTTGGAACCCCAGTCAGTATGCGTTTTGTCATGACGGTTCTAGTTTAAAGGTTCCAGTAATAGTTTTAGTTCCAGGCAGTTTGACGTTAGTTTCTATGGACTATCTTTCAAATCTGTCATGCGAGAAAGCCATTTTCCAGGCTAGACCTCTTGAGGCTGCCACCTCGTTGTAAAATTTTTGTATAAATAATAGGAGTACACTGATTCAAAAAAAAAAAAAAAAAAAAAAAAAAAAAAAAAAAAAAAAAAAAAAAAAAAAAAAAAGGGGGCAAACTAGTACCCATACCCAAAGATTAAAAGGTTTCAATATTAGGGCGTGTCTTAATAAAGTATTTCATATATTTTCATAGGATATTGCCTTTAACATTAAATTACATTGTTAACTTATAAATTAGTGTCTTTTAAAGGAAACAAGAAAGAGAAATTTTAGTGGTGGATTGTTGAGTCAATGAAAGCAAGGTGTTCAAACTCAAAAGGGTTCAAGTCTCCCTAATGACACCTGCATGTTTGTTTTTATATTACGTGTACATCAATGCTTGTTATAACTATTGGGGTCAAATTTGAGTCATGAGTGCCTTTGGTGGAATGGATATCCCTCACCCACATTGCCTTGAAAAAAGGATTTGTATTGGAATGTTGTTGGTTGCACTCACATAGATGGAGTTAGTTGTGTTAGTTGTCTCGTGATATGTTTTTTTTCAATGTTAGGTTGTGCGTAGGTTGGGGCCATCTTTAATGTTGAGTGAAAGAATGGTATTTCCAATAGCGAGATGATGTCACCGAGGTTGTGCAAGACTTCATAAAGACTAGACACCCCATGGGAAAAAGTAACCCCCAAATTTGCCTCCCACTATCAACCCTTCTCCATGAGATTTGAATTTGAAACCTAATGGGGACTAAACCCCACACAAACTAGTTAGTTGACACCTCAAGCCATGGTGTGATACTTGGAAATTAATAAATGAAAAGAATAAGAGGGAAAACACTATCACTAAAAACAACCAACATGCTTGGCTTTAACCTCTTCTTCCTAATTGAGACAAACAATAAGCATAATTGGGGTGAATAGTGATATTATAAGCAAGTACAGTAAAAAAATTAACATATAAGTTAAATGAACATGAATTTAAGTTGCAAGGGGTGAAAACCTCGATAATTTTCTAGAAGATTTAGACTAGGAATCATTTTCTCATATCTATCTCTTCCACACTTCCTTGTGGACAAGTTTGTAGTATTTTGTATGCCTTCATATATCCTAGGAAGAATCGTCACATATTCTCAAGATCTAGTATCAAGGACAATAAGTAGGAAGTAAATAATAATTCACAAACGCAAGTGACTGGTTTTCATTAAGGAACAATTAATAGGAAGTAAAGTGGGTCTCTAGACCTTTCAACGTCTACCAAGAGATCTTAGTTCATGTAAAGCTTGGGTTCAATTATATTCATACTTTCTCGCTACTTCAATCCATGGACTCAAAACATAAGATAAAAATATATACCAACAATATTACCTAAATCAAAGATGATAGTCAGCTAAGAAGATCACCAAAATACCAATGGAGGATTGTTGTATTGTTGTATTAAATCAACATAATTATGTCTTCACTTATAAACAATTATAGAGCCCATGACTCAACGCCATCACTTAGACTTGTAAGGGGAGCCACAAATATTGATTACCATCTAAAATTGTATGCATGTGACAAAATAAGAAAATATATGAACTCAAAGAAAAATAGTTATAACCAATTAATTGAGCTCATTAATTGACTTGTGATGTGGTAGTTCTGCTACTATATTGAGCTTCTTTTGGTTTTGAGGGTGATTCATTATCTATTAATGAGCCAACCATGAAAAGGTGGAAGATCATATTCACAGACACACATCGTTGTGCCCCCTCGCATCATTATCATTTCCACAAGCAATTTAATTACAAAATAATGCACATACACATCACAGTTGCAAAGAGCCCAATTTAAAATAAAAACATGATATATACCAATCAATAGTGACACGAAGAATCAACAAATGTACTAATGATATGTCAATTTATTTTAATTATAAAACGAGTTTACGTCTAATACATTACTTACTCCTCTGTCTTTTTTATTACTTGTATGTCCATTATTATGGTGTTATCATCTTATTCTTGACGAGCATTCCTGTTGAGAATGCAAAATATGCCTATGTGCATGTGGTTGAGTGGGGCCCACATCTAAGATACAAGCAAACCATTATAAGAAACCTCATTTAGGTTATGTGGACACTCACACAAACATATAACTAGCAATTGCACCAAGAAGTGCAAATGAATGTCGAATAAGTCTTTCACACTAGTACAAAAAGTTTATTTTTGCAAAAAAAATGGAACCCCTTGAGCTTTGTATTCATGCTCCTTTACAGCCCTTTGAGTTTCTTTAGTCTCTCATGATCTGTGCCTCAAAAATTTCCATATCCACCTACAATCCAAACAATCAACAATTTCTTAAAACAAAATATTAAACTAAGTCTAAATAAAACTTTGAATAAAATCTAAGAAAAAAAACTAATATAAAATTTAAATCAAATCAAATCAAATTAAATTAAATGAAAGTAATTAACTAAAAGTAATTTAAAATAACTCAAACTATAGCGTAAATAGATAAAATTCAAATTTATATGCTAATATTATCATTCAAACAAAAGTTAAAACTATTAAATAATAAAATCAGAAATCAACATTACTAAATCAAAGCTAAATACTTAAGCTTAAACAAAAATTAAAATAAATTTAAGCTAAAGTAAATTAGTTTTTAACTATAACTAAAGATAACTAGTAATATAACTAAAATAAAGTAATTTAGATAAAATAAACTAACAAAAACTAAAATGACTACCACAGACCAAAATAAAATAGCTATTAAAAGTCATGACATAAAATGAAAGGAAACTGTGAAGTTCATATGATCGTAAGAGCCTATCACTAATTTCATATTATCATCAAAGATATGTTGAATTCAAAGCTTTTCTAGTAACCCTTGTACATCGTCTGCAGTAACCATGCCATCGCCATCACTGTCCAAGGTATTGAAAATTCAAGATAGGTCCCATCTTTCAACGAAGGTCGTGTATATTTTATTTACAAAATCATTGCTCGTTTGATCAATCCTACCTCCAGACAAGTGGTATTTTCCAATATAAATTATAATATGTGGGTATTTTGGATTGCAAAGTTTAGGAAACTTAGTTTCCCATTATCTCAGAAACACAAACATGAACATAAAAGTTGTACAAACCATAAAATTTCTGAACCCAACTCAGGGACATGGATACAATAATGCTCCAATACATAGACATGGCAAACACATTTGAAATTCCTGTTGTTGCAGTGCTCAAGTACGAGTGTCCTTGAAATTTGGAAAAAACGAGAAGGAAAAATAGTAGGAAAGCACGAGTCATCTTTGTCCACCTCTGCATGTCATATTTGTCCACCAAGGTAGAAGCAAATGTTGAAGCTGAAAAAGATCATCGAGCCAACAAAGGGTTTGGCATCAAGCAGAGCCAAAGAACGCATATTTTCTCCCAAAATTTTCTAATGTCGAAGCTGGAGGTGAACTTATTTTAGAAACCAAAGAAATGAAGGTCAACAACTATGAAAGTAGTAAAGGTCTCCCATATTGAACAAATTACAAAAAGACCCAAAACATTCAATCAACTTTAATCTCACAAAATTTCATGCCTTGCAGGATAAACACACGAGCTATGACCGACAAAACATACAAATATAGTATATCAATTAATCTTTGATTGTTTGCTTTGAAGGCATGGTTGGAAAAAGCAAAGAGATCACAAGAAATGCCTTGCAAATAGGTAGTTCATTTTGTTTTGAAACTATCATATCAAACAAATATGAATAGTACATGGAAAGCAATTTTCATCGACAGAAAGTAAACAGTGGAAAAAAAACTCAGATATATGATTACAGATAAAGTTGAAGAAATTAAAAAAATGAACTCATTGGATAACTCCATAACATACTTAAAAATCACCTATGTTTAACTAATGAAAATATTAACATAGATTCGTAGCAACCCTGGATCTATTAAGTGTCCAAGCCGATCAAAATAAATAATTGAGTGCAAACCTATATATCCCTTTGATTTATTAAATGCCCAACTAAATTAAATAATTGAGTACAAATCTCTCCACGCCTAAAAGATCTAGTGTGTGTGTGTGTGTATCTTCCATTATTAAGTAACTTGAGGAATAAAAAAACTTCAATACAGACCTCTTTGCACTTATAATAAGTCTTTATTTGTTGCGAAATCCTTATCTGCCTAACCATTCATAAGGCCCTCGTATATATATTTTTTGTTAGATTTTCATTTTCTGGCTCCACATAAAAATACACCCTACTCAAATTACTTTGCATATCCTTTATTTTTCCTTTAATCCTTGGAACAATCTTTGTATCCCCGTGCAACATCAAACCTAAACACTGTACTAGTTCTGCAAAGCCAACACAAGATATCTTTCCACACAATTTTGATAATAGCATTCCACTAGTAAGCACATAATTATTCGAGGATTTTTTTTTTTTTTGTTTGAAAATTGAAGCAAAGTCTCCTCGATCGAACAATCGAAGCTTTGTAAAGCTGGAAAACGATCAGCAAACAAGGTCAGATTTAATGTTCAACAATTGTGAAAGTCGGAGACAAAGCCTGAGAAGGCAGAGCAATCTGAAATAAGGACAATGGCTCCACTTGTCTTAATATTCTCAGCTAGAAGACAATGCCCTCACGAACTTGGAAATCAATACTCCATAGCTGATTGGTATTTATGGCTAAATCATTTAAATCCATGGCAACACTTATGCTATCTGGGTGGTCAAGAAGCCAATCAACTTATGCACCATAAAATTGTTGCATGGGAGAATCAACTCATAGGTTCGCTTATTTGTTTAAGCTCTCGTTACTTATTATTATTTATCCTTCATAGTCTGGCCACATGGCCTAGGAGTAACAACTTACCATTTATGCCTTGTCTTCATGGCTAATTGCAGGCACCCCTACAGGGTTTTCAAATTTTTTTCGATCATTACCAATAACTATTTGCAAAACTATTGATAAAGACTGGCATTCAAGCTCATCCATGGTATTAATCAATACACAATTATGATCAATTTCCAGTTCTAAAGAGTCAGTACAGTGAGAATGGAGCACATCTAAATTTGAGTCAGCGTTGTTACTATGATAATCTATAATACTGGTACACATGTAGTAGGAAGATGAGATTATGTCTTCTGAGTGTTCTGAAAAAACATAAACTGGACCACAGATCTCCCATGTTGATGGCACGCTTGCATTTGAATTACAGAGTGTGTATGAGCTTACAGGACTCAAATTGTGGTATGTCATTTCTAATCTCGAAATGAAATGAAATTTTAACGTCCACGAGGCTAGATATAGTCTATAGGACTAGATAGGATAATTGCAAGTACATTCATATACATAACAAAACTTTTAATGCTTCAACTTTAAATAGTTTGGCATGTACTGGTAAGAGTCAAAGTTTTGCATACTTTCGGAATTTTCATGCTCTGGAATCCCAAGGAACTTAAGAGAGCTATATCAAATTCTTTCAATAAAAGTGAAGTATCCAAAATGACAATACTTTTGTAGGTAGTTATGATAATTAAAAAATAGTAATTTTATGTTGTCCATATCCATTTTGATATAAAGTTTTTGGATTTGAAACCAATTCAAATTCAACTATCTTTAATCACCCTATAAGATACATGAAAATTGCCATAAAACTAATTCAAATCTAACAACCTATAATCAACTAATATTACAAAGTAGGGTGGATAAGGATGGCTTTAATTTCATGGTTGGGCTATTTTGAGCTTTAAAGTTCAGTGGGTAGTGGGGCCTGTGAGAACTTTTATGATCAGGACAAAATGCAAGTTTTTGATTCCTTGGTCATCATTTAGAATTATAAAGAAATTAAAGCTACATTAAAAAAGTAATGGTGGGATCTTGTTGGATGAGACACGAAATTTGGAAATATTGGCAAATGTGTAAAACGATGTTGATTGCGACAATGGGTATAAAAAATGATCTGGTATGTCTTGTTTAATGATAAGAAAGCCTTTTTAGTCAACAAAATTTTGCCTCGGCCTAGTGGAAGCCTTATTCATGTTCACAGGAATTTATTGTTACGAAAGATATGAATATTTACAAGACAAGGTCCTTGCGTTATTGCATGAGATGGTGAGAAATAGAATACAAATAACAAGAGTCGTTGAATTTCTAAACAAAAGGGGGGTGTTGTGCAGAGATGGAGTTTGACGGGAAAAATGTCTGTCATAGGGCATTTTTCCTGTATTTGATGTTTAAAATTTTTGGATGATTGTCTTCCCTGATGGGTTGTGAATTTTACAAAACTTTTTTTTTATGGGCTATCATTTTCCTAAAACGTTATTAATACTCTATTATTGAGCATAATAATTTGAAAGGGGTGTTGCTTTGTTCCTTCTCAGTGACTAGGCCATGTGTGGCTCTATGAATCATCAAAATAATTTAAAAAGGTTGATGCTTTGTTACTTCTTCCTCACTGAAATAAATGCTTTTGTATTTCGATATATGACTGGAAGACCTAAGTAGTGGTCTTTAAATGTGATTATTATATTATTAGTTCATTTCATTTTGGGTTCACTCCCATGCTGGATTTTGCATTTAATTTTACATCGTCCTTACCTTTGTTACATGTAAATGAACATATTTAAACTTATTTTATGGAAATAAATATATCTTAAGCTTCTCATAAGGGCCAAAATAGAGCTTTTCCATTGTTCCAAATAAACTGACTTGCAATCATAAACTAATCATATGATGAAATTGTCACTTTGGAAGTTTTGGCAATATTTATGGTATTTACTATTTAGTGACTTAGCTAATGCGTCCATGATTGTTACAATGCTAATGCGAAATGCTTCCAAAGTGTTGGTAATTGCCTTGATCTCCTAGTCGATGGAAGATGCATGTTCAAGTGTTATTTATACATCTACACTGAAGAAAGGTTGAAGTCTATTTTATTCTCGAAGCATACTTTCATATTTATCAAAATACAGTCTTGCATTGTTCCCAATAAATAAGCTGCAAAAATAAACGAATCTTAAAATAAAATTGTTGGGATTCTGACAAATATCTGAAATTGTTTAGGGACTTGCATAATGTACGTCCCATGGTTGTTACAAAGCCACTGATATATTCTTTTAGATGATTGATAATTTCTCTCATCTCTTGGTTGCTAATAGGATATGCTTCAAGGTTATTTATAATTGCTATCAAATCTTGGTTATTGCATATTTTAGTGTTCTTAAAATCATATGCATTGAACAAAGGTTGATGCACATTTTATTCTTCACCCATCTGCAGTAAACAAAGGTTCCCTAGTATAAGTTAGATAAATTAGACATCTTCTAGTTTCTTTTATAAGATAGAATCTACTGTGGATCCTTCTTGTACATAGATTAAACTTAGTCTTCAATGGTGTTGTTGATGGTTTACACTCACTCATCTTAAACTTCCTAAGCAATTATTTATTGTGCTTACCTTGAAAATAAAGGATATTGTTTCCCTTTTGTCATGCCTCCAAACTAAGACAATAGTGCAGAAGTCCCAAATCTATTATCCCAATTGTTGCTTCCAAGTAATGTCTATTTCAACAATTGAGTTGCTCCATTTCAACAACTTTTAATTTGGTTATTGACAAATTTTGATATAAAAAATATATTTTAAAATAGAAATGTGTTATCTTTAGTAGTTATAAAGGAATAATAAAAAATAAGTAATTTGTGTTTTATGGTTATTTTGTTGTTTTTCTTATAATAAACATGTGGATTTTTTAACATAACTGTGTTAGTTAAGAGAATTGTTTTAATCAAAATTTTATTGGTGAAGGGTTGATTTAGTATCAAGGAAACACTCTTGAAAGGCAAAATTTTAAACAAAATATTCCTTGACGGGAAGTATAAAGATCCAAAACATCAAAAAAAATAAAATTGGTAGGTAAAGAGGAATCCAAATTCCAACCCCGGTGTTGTGTCTCTCAACGTTTTTGTCTTATGCAAAAATCGGGCACTGAGGAATCATTGCCATGCATTAATGGTGAATATTTGTTTGTTATAAATAAATGTGGGATGCAGATATCGCATTGTGGGAGATAACAACATGAGTATTTAAATTGGTCAAAGTTTGGTTAAAACTGAATTAATGCATTGTACCAGATTGTAAATAATTACTGATGGGGCTCTTTTTCCTCTTTACCTGAAAACACCCAACAATAAACAAATTTTGAAAGTTTTTCCACTGTATGGAATCACAATGAGGATGCCATTGCCAAGTTTCAACTGAAAATATCACACTCTGCAACACAATGTAACAGATATAGAACATATATAGAAGAAGCATAAATTATTTTAACATTTAGTAGGCTAAAAGTTTATATGACAGATTGTCTTGCCTAGCCATTTGATTTCCGCATTCAACCTTTTTTTCCATGTAATCTCACAATGAGGACTATCAACTTCTCAACAATCCCCTTGCTAAATAAATTATTCCCAGAGTTAATTGTTAGAATATATTCATGGCCACAATTTACCAATGAAAATAACAACAGAGAAAGCATTTGTATTAATGGACATGAGAGCCCCTACAAAACAAACTCACGCATATAGAGTTTGGGTTATAGCCACCAACCCAAATGATGTTTTTGGGCATCAAAATTCTTCTATATGGTGTTTCACAATGGACTATAATTCTGAAACTCTCAATTGCATGTCCATTATGAAACTCAAGCTTAGCGAAAAAGACATAACATAACAGAAACACCTATGAGGGGACGTATGCGTTGCCACAATTATGAAGCTTAGGTTATTTGCAATGATATTCCCAATAGCAACAACCACTGGTGCAACAATATTAGCTGCTCAAAGAAGCAACGCTCATATTCCTAGATTAATAAGGAAAATGGTTTGTATATGTATGACCAAATGAGTGGGTCAAGTTCTCTTGAGTATGATGATTCTGATTATTTGAATAGGCATAATATGTTGGAGCAAGCTCGATACCAGTTCCTATCATCAATGGTCGATCATGATGAAAGGGACATGGAGACTCTTTTGGCCTTCAGAGGCCATCACATCAAATGGTGGATGGATGTCCAATTGGACGGTTGATAACTTAAAAAACATATGCTCTTGGAATGGAATTTGGTGTCGAAGAAACTCTGAAAGAGTAGTTGCCATAATCCTTCATGGATTAGGATTGCAAGGCACCGTTTCACCATCTTTGGGGAACCTCTCTTTATTGTGCACCTTGGATATTTCTGGAAATTTATTGACATGAAAAATTCTACTAAGAGATTGGGCAGGCTAGAGTGCTGAGCAAACTTGACCTCAACTCTAATGAGTTGTCAGATAGTATTCCAACAACCTTGTCTAATTACGCACAACTTCTATCAATCGACCTTTCATGGAACAATTTGACAGGCATGATACAGACATAATTTGGTCTTCTAATCAAGTTGGAACATCTGGGCTTGTACTTAAATGCTCTTACTGGAGGTATTCCAAATTCTCTGGGCAACTGCATATCTCTTCGAGAAATGTGGATTCGAAACAACAATCTCAGTGGTGTAATTCCTTCAGTTTTGTGTCGGACACGCCTATCTGAACTCAACTTTTTATACAACTCTCTAAGTGGTGAGATACCTCCAACACTAGGCAACTGTACTCAACTATTTTCCATCTACTTTTATAACAACCTCTTGACTGGAAGTATTCTAGAGGAACCGGGGTTTCTCCATAATTTGCAGAAATTGGACCTAGAGTCTAACAAAATAAAGGGATTCATTCCTTCGGCTTTGGGCAATTGTTCTTGCCTCCAGACTTTATATTTGGGAGACAACATATTTTCAAGGAGTATACCAACTCAATTAGGTAATTTGAAAGAACTTTATGTATTGTCAATATTGCCCTCATGTTCTGTTAGCCCAATGGATATTCAAGAGAGTATTCAGGGTAATATTTCAAGTCCTATCCCTTCTAAAATAGGAAATTGCATCAATCTTACCTCTTTGTAATTAGCAGGAAACAAAATCAAGGATCGTTGTCGATGAGTATTTTTCAGCTTCCCCTCTAGAATTTTGATCTTGGCTCAAATCAACTGACTCGTGGCATATATGAAATAATTGGAAATTGGAGCTACATTGAATACCTTTACCTCCATGCAAACAATATCACAAGTACGATTCCTAAAGCCATAGGAAAACTTCAATATCTTGTGGATTTATATCTACACTCAAATAACTTAAATGGAACTATACCATATAACATAAGCTAGTTAAACAATCTCTAAAGGTTAGCCATATATAATAACAATATGTCTGGAGGCATTCCTTAGACTATTGGTAGTTTGGTTTTACTTAATTATTTAGATATATCAAAAAACAATTTTGAAGGATCAATTCCTAACAGTATACACAACTACACTTCTCTGCAAAGGTTGAAGGTTTCTCAGAACTCATTTAGTGAGGATTTGAACATTCCTTTTTCTTTGCAGATTTTATCTGCAAGTTCTAATCTCTTTTATGGAACTTTGCCTAGATCTTTGGTTAATAATAGTCAACTCCAGTTATTGGATTTAAGTAGAAATAGATTCACAAGTGAACTTCCTATATACTTAACGAGCTTAAATATATTAAGAGTATTAAGCCTTGGTTATAATAATTTGAAAGGTAGTATTCCTCAGTGGATCAAAAATTTCACCAATTTGCAAGTGTTAGATTTATCCAACAATAAATTTAGTGGGAAAATACCTTTTAATCTTGAGAATCTTGAGCAATTTAGAATTAATGCATCTTCAATCCTATGAAATACTTCCAATCAAGAGGTTTCTATAAAATTAGATGGATGATAAATTGTCTAGTGTTGGAGGTATCTCACCACTTAGAGAGTTGTATGAAAAGTCGAGTTCAGATAGGCATGTTCGACACAAAACCGAAGGAATTGCACCACTGAGATTGTTGTTTCAAATCCACAATTCTCGAAGACATGTGCAGTTTCCTAAAGAATTTGGAATACCTTTAGTAAGAGAATTTAAGTACAAGCCCATATGTTCTAGCTTAATCAGGCAACCAAATTATGTCGGTATCATGCCTGTCAAACTATTCCCTGAAAGATTGATTTATAGAAGTTGTGTGTAATTAGACAATGTTGTTGGAATAGTATCTGACAACTCATTAGAGTTGAGGTCAAGTTCGCTCAGCGTTCTAGCCTGCCCAATATCTGGTGGAACTCTTCCTGTTCTATAAATTTCCAAAACGACCTAAGGTACGTAATAAAGAAAGGTTTCTTAGAGATGGTGAAATGGTGCCTTACAATCCTAATCCAGGAAGGATTATGGAAACTACTCTTTTCGGTGTTTCTTTGAAACCAAATTCCATTCCAGGAGCATATGTTTTTTTATTTATCAGCCATCCATTTGGACAGTGACCCACCATCTGACGTGATGCCTCTTTGAACGCTAAAAGAGCCTCCAAGTCCCTTTCATCACCATCGACCATTGATGATAGGAACTGGTATCAAGCTTGCTCCAACATACTATGCCTATTCAAATAATCAGAATCATCAAGCTGAAAAGAACTTGACCCACCCATCTAGTCATACAGATACAAACCATTTTCCCTATCAATCTGGGAATATGAGCATTACTTCTTTGAGCAACTAATAATTGTTGCACTAGTGGTTGCTGCTATTGGGAATAACGTTGCAAATAACTTAAGCATTGTAACAACTCAAGTTACTACTAACACCTATAAGGGGGTGCGTGCATCCCCACAATTAAAGACTTGTAGAAGAAGAGGGAGCTCCCTTGTACAAAGAAAATGAAGAAGAGGAGGAAGTGGAGGAGGTGAGATGATGAGAGGGATTTCAGGGAAACCTCAAAGATGTGGGGCAGTTAGATCATTGCCCTAATCTCTCGTAACAAATGATGGAAAAGAGCGAAAGAGAAATATGGACTTGGTCTTTACTCCATTCTTTCTTGTTAGGTTGATCCAGAGGATGATGCAAAGGATCCATCAATGGTCATAAGCAATAAACATAAAGATGACAAAAGCCTCCTAAGGCCAAAACAATGCTCCTCATTTGCCCCGACTGGGAAGCATACAAAACCTCTTGAGGCCAATTCTTGGCACAAATGCCTTCCCGCAACGCCTCCTCTTCGGTGGTGTGCTTCTAGTAGTGACTCACATAGGCGGCAATCGCTAGAGACTTCGAATCCAAATGCTTCAACACCTTTAACAACAGGTCCTCAAAACAAGAATGAATGGAACAACCATCATGTTCTTCTTGCCTAATTTTATTCACCTTAATCTTGTGCCCTTAATGAATCCAAGGAAGAGGAAGGCACTGGTTGTGCGTCAACTGCAACCGAATCTACATAGGGCAAATGTGAGACAAAGAAGGTTGTACCCAACAACAACGTTAACTCCCCACTTCAAAAGGTGGTCGTACTTGGTTGAACAGGCAAAATCAGGCTTGATAAAATTTTACACATTTTGAATTCTTATGAGATAGAACAACGAAAATGGAGTGAGGGGATTGATTGGGCTAAATAGTGTTTGCCTAGCCAACTTCATAAATAAAACACCTTTTGGCGTAATTAAGATGACTAATATTTATTGTGGTGGACATGATGGTAGGAAAGCCTCTCACTATAGCCATCAATAGCCTTAAGAGGAAGCACATCATGGATAGCAACACCTCCATGTGTTTGCAATAATATTCTTAATTATTTTATAATCCACTAACCCTAAACCTATTCACAACTAACCATTCAATATATATTTAACTTATATACCTCCATACTCATAGTAAGAGTATATTTTGCCTAACATTTCTTCAATTCCACTAAGGCTTTATGTCCTCTTTAGAGGTGATTTTTAGATAGTCTTGGATGGGCATAATGCCAATGTCATTTGACTACATTTCATAACAAAAAATGAAAATTTAATTTGGTTTTAAATAATATTTGAACATTTCAATAATGAAATATTGTAAATTATAGTACTTACATGTCTCTATTTTACTTTGACATAGCCTCTTGGGCCAAGTATGTGCTGCCCAACTTTATTAAATCCAATATTTATAGCATTTGAAGTGTTTTTAAGCCCATCAAATACTTGAAGCACATGTTAACATTACTTTATTGGTAAAGTCAAATGCAAATTCATTTATCAAGTTTAGATTATATTATAGTTAATTTTGTAGCGCTTTTAATTTAAACTTCAATCCTGCTTCTTTAATCTTCTTCTCCTTAAAATCCTTCATTGGTGCATCCCACTCACTTTTGGGAACTGGAGAAGGATGTTCATAAATAGGAGTGTACCATATTTGTGTAATTGATGTCTTGGGGTGTCTTCAAATAGTAATTCCTTGATTACTTGAACAAAAAAGTGAACTGTGTGATTAACAACTTTTTCAAATTGGAGTCATAACCAATTCTAATTGCAAGAACAAAGAGATTAAATGCCTCCCCATACATCTAATCATAAAACAAGTTATTTCTTGCCAATGTGATCATATATTACGACTAAACCTATAAAATCAATATACAAATATTAATTTTGTATAAAATCAAAATAAGCATAAGGGTTAGTAGTTACCAAGAATTTAAATCCCTTTAACGAGGTAAGTTCACCATACCTGTGTAAAAAAATATGCAATTCCTTGCAGTTTTTTATAACTAGGCCAACAAGGGAGTTGGATCAATATTCTAAGAAAAGGGTATCAAAAGTACCAAAAGAAGAATCACCAATAATACTAGGTGCAATGGTTGTTTGTGCACCACCATTGTGCATGAATAAGGGCACTAACAATAGGACCAATAATAGAGACACTAGAAGTAAACGTGTATGTGCCACTCCTAATCCCCATGGCATGTAGTCTCAAGAAACACAATTAAAAAAATAATCTGTATAATGCAATGAAATTAAGTAATTACATGTGTTCAAGCAATTGAGTTCATTAAATTTCAATATCACATGCTAAACTAGTGGACTTGTTGCCTCAAAATCTAGCAAGCCTTGTGAGGGTGGCTCACAAGATAAGAGTTGTACCAAGGAACAACAATGAGGTGTGGTCCATTGTCACCACAACCACTACCTCCTACTCTTTTGTGGACTTTCACCACCAATGATGCTTCCTTTTAGTAGGTCACCTATGAGAGATATGCTAAGTCCAAGGATTCAAGTGACAAGATAGGTTTATAAGAGGCAACTCTTCCTAAGAACAAGGTCTAGGAAACAAGATAGAGAATTTCACATCCTCCAATGTAACCTATCAGGGTATATGATTTAGGGCCCAATGAATAACAAGCTTGGCATAACAACAAAGGATCACAAGCTAAGAAAAGGCTTCCATGCAATGAATTATGGCAACCAATGGAAAAAGAATCCTTCAACAAGCCCCAAGTTGAAGCATAGGTTTTTTATGGCAAAATCTACCTCGGGCATAAGAATTTAGCCCTAATATTAATGGATTACCCATTATTTCAAGGTAATAACCTTTTGGACAAGTTTTGAAGCCTCCCAAAGACTAACGATTTCAAACCTAGTTGAGATGTGTGCCCTAGTACTAGATAGTGGCTTATCCTCGAGAGGCTGAAATCATATTTTAGAGGAAAAAAAATGAGAATTTGGTGTGTCTTATGGATGACTAACAAAGTGACCAAGGGCAATGCCTTGTCCTCAGGTGATGGAGTCAATGGGAATATAAAATTTGCTAGATCTTGGCAAGGAGTAAGGGAATAATCAAACCCTAATTTCAAAACCCTAGCAATCACTTTTGTGAGGGAGCAAATTCAATGGGGAGAGTTAGTTGAAAGATTCACCCATGGGATTGCCATTCACATTCTATAAGTGAGTAATGCAAACACTACTATCGTCTAGAATCAATACAATGATTTTCAACAATAACTAGCACAGTAAAAACTCTAGATAATTAAACATTCCATACATTAGACACAAAAGCAAAGATTTATCAAATATAAAGTACGCTTACAAGATAGAATGCATGAAAAAATCCCTTATTACTCCAAAATGACATCTCCAAAGCCAACGAAATAGCTCCAATACCAAATAAAACCATAATAGATCACATCTCCACAAGATACAAGTCACAATTCAGCTAGGTCAAATTCTATCAGAGGGTCAAAATAGTCATAAGTGGTGATGAATAATGAAATGGACCTATCCTCTACTTATATGAGGATTGAGACAATTAATTAGGTCTACAAATCCCCTAACAACAAGGTAAATCACTAAATGACCATGGTTTGCAAGTCAACCCATTAACTAACATCAAAATGAGCCTAATTTGCCTACAAGTGTGAGCCATAGCTTCCATATTGTCGATGTCATCCATCATAATTCTCCATATACCATGTGCAAGGGTGATGAGGTGTCGAAGAAGGTGTAGATGTTTGTGAAGTCCATGATTTGAGTGTTTGCCTTCAAAATCACCTCATTAACTCATATGGGGTCTAAAGATCCAGTTGGGGTACCACAAAGTGGTCTCCATGGGTCTCCAACTACTAAATAAAGCATATTCTGCTCAAGCGTAAAGGGTTTCTCTAGTGCAACAAGCCCTCCTTGGCCTCTTAGTGCGATACCATCTTAATATGGGCTCTGGATCAATTGTTACCCATCAAGTTGTGTCAAGGCTAGCTTGGGGGCGTGTTGGGTCCAACTGTGTCATCTTGAAGAATCCTCAAATATAGGTCAAACTCAACCAATGTCTTGGGTGTTAGAGGTTCATTGGGATATGTGTCATTCAATGATGTTGCAATAAGGCTCTTGAATCTCAACGAGTCACTTTTTTATGCCAATGTACTCCTTTGAAGGGTTTGGGTACGTGTGGAGTATGTGTCCAACGCCTGGCTTGCTGAACCACCTGATAAGAACAACATGGATTCTAATGAAACCAACTATTCATTAGGGACCAAGATTAATAATGCATCTAAGTGATCCAAAATTAAATGTTAAGGGAAATTTAATACTTCAAACAAGGATCCCTTTCCAAAATCAAGGCCCTGGTCTCACAAAGGGATTTTCTCCCTAGGTAGAGGTGGCTAAAGATCAACCCTATTAGGTGCTTCCAGTTACTAAGGGGAAGAAGTAGTTCCCTATCCCACCCTTCAATTGATAAGTGTCAGTGAATAATAATGATGGAAATGGAGGGAAGAAGACTTCTTAGCCAAGTGATATGGTCAAAAGGGATTAGTTGATGGGGGTGTCCACATCTTTAGTGTATAATTACCAGGAGGGAGCATTCGTGGATGCATGGTTACCAACTCAACCATTATTTTTCCACCCCTCTTGTGTGCCTTTTACTTCTTCTTGGTTTTTCCTTGTATTACAACATATAGCTTAAGGGTTAAAGCTTGCTTTGTATGATGCAAAAGTTTTATTACCCCTTTAAGATGAGTTAGTTTATCGCTTGTTTGGGTTGGGACATGCAAGGGTTCTTTCTTGATTTAACAAAGCATCATGTGTTAAGGAACTAGGTGATGGCCGTATTAGGTAGGCAAAGCTCATCTTAGGCTTTTGTCCACATGCTAATATTTATGTACTTGAGCGTCTTTCAGATTTTAACTTTTCTTTATTTGTTTTTATGTGTCTATGATATGCTCTTTCTATTTCTTTTAGTTGCATCAACCTCCCAGTGTTAAGTTTTTGGGCCCTACTCAAGGTATGTGAACATATGAGTGCCAAATCCCCAAGAACCATGGCAAGTTGAATCCAAAGAGTGGAGGCGAGCTTGTAATTCAAGATGGAAAGTGTTAATTATGACATATGGGAAGATGGAACTAAGTTATTTCAATTAGGGCTTCCCAAGTAGTGCCCCTCCTATACCCAAAGGGCCTTAAGGGAAAGTCCTACTAGACTAGGATTAAAGATTAATCCCCCAAGTAAGGCGAAAGAACAAGATCATGGTCAAGGTTTATCAGTATTCCATATCACCCAATAATCCATACTAAATGCCCAAAAAGAAATAAGCATAAACACACAATTACAAAATGATCAAAGTACCTTTTGAATGGTATCCTGCCTTCACCTATGTGCTAATGCTAGATGGGTGAGAAGCACATGGCTAATGCAAGTGGCAGAGATATATGGCATATCATTGGCTAATAGTGCCTGGTAGGGGTTGTTGGTTATCTAACTGATCTATTGGCTATCAAATGTAGGAGAAAAATTTTCTCCAATGGGGTTAACCATTTCGATGGGTAAGATCTAGCTCCTGTCGTCTAGGCAATCCTCTCTACAAACATAGATGATCCCTCTATTCTAATGATTGGGACTAGAAACCTACGTGACAATCTACTAGTCACTTTCCTAAGTTACAATTGAAATAGAAGAAGAGGAAGATGGCCTACCTCGTTCTGATGCTACGATATCATCCTTTGTTGAAGTCCTCGAATCACTTGCGCCATGGGCTCGGTCCTACTTCTCACAGTGTTATAATGCCTGCACAAGAGATCAAGACACAACAAAGCATGAAAGTACAAATAACATAATCAAAAGTAACCTACTTAACAAATCAAGGAGCATTAAGATAAATGATGCATTAACACACACATTTATGGAAAATGAACCAGCAGTTGTATATAGTAATAGAATAAAGGAGGAAGCATATAACCAAGCCTTGATGTCAATAACCTCTTCTTGAGTGAATGTCCAAGTCCAAGCTCAAGTTCTCCAAGCACTCCTTCTCCAAGCCAAATGAGTAGCATGTAGGCACAATCTTAACATAAGGGTGCAAATAGCCAAAGACCAACCATTTGGGAACGAGAGAGGATGAATATATAGGTAGGGAAAGGGAGTTAGAATCTTTCCAAAGACAGGAGAAGGCCCTCATCTAAAGGAGGTAGCTCATAGGGATAAGACCAAAAGTCCAAATTGAAAGAACTCAACTACATCCACGTCGAACAACCTCCAGCTTGTCGTTCTGGAAGCCTCTAGATCACGAAGCTTCTTGTCCTCTTTGGGAAAATTTCCTTTTAGGGATTATCACTGATGTCCAAGCAAGAGGCGCGATGACATCGTGGGGCTAGTATAGTGCAACTAGAGACCATCGCGATTTTTAGTATCAGGGGAGAGATGATTCTAAAATTAGGGTTTTAAAGCCATTTCCTTAAGGGGAAGCTCAAGGAATTTTCCAATGAGTGTTTTAGGGAGGATCTAAGCTGCATATCTGGATGGGTACACTACACGATGGTCATGCTTCGGGCACTTCGGGGTATGTCACGGGGAAGTGCAAGAGGTATGACAAAATACTGTGTAACAGATGCCCCCTAAAGCATGAAGGCAGAACATGGAGTGATGGCTGAGATGCTTTACGAGCTTTTGCAAGGATGAAAACAAACATTGTCAGGAGACCTACAAATCAAGGACACATATACATATACATATTTTATATCAAAACATGAATCCACGGTATGGATGCAGCCATCCGGATAATAAGGACTATGTGAAAGGATCCATGGTATGGGCACAACCATCCAAATGAAAAGGATCATTAGTAAATCTAAGATCCAAGGTAGGACGCAACCATTCGATATAGAAATATCATCATAAATGTAAAGTCCCATGGTATGGTCACAACCATTCGTATAGTAGAAACATGTGTACGATCATGAATAATACATAACTCGACACAACCTGAGTCATATCAAACAAGGCTCAAGGTCTTGCGCTCCATCCCAAACCGATCAAAGTATGAATTCTAACATGCGAATGAATGTGTCCAAGTCGAACATGCTAGAAAACCACTTGATTACCGACCAATGATGTGGACCATTAATAGGCACAAGATAAACCATCAATAATGACAATGGCTCTCAAGATACGACAATACAATCCGTGAATGTGAAGAAGAAGCTAAAGTTGAACACTCATGGAATCATCCAATCAGAGGCCAGTGATGAAAACCTATCGTTGAATGCGAAGAACTTGTCATTAAGACATGCAAGCTCCAAGGTACTGAACGAGAGTCTCTAAGTTGTCCTCCTAGATAATGAGTTGAAGTTGATAGGAAGTGACTCGTCGAAGGAGGGCCATGATGATTCCCCCATCATGGACATGAAACGAGGAATAAAGTGGAATGAAATGAATAAGATCCAAGACTGTAGCAAAGGGTCAGATAATGTATAGGTAATAAATTACAGATAGGAATTTTCTTGAACATCGACGACACGACTTCAGAGTGTGGCAACGTTTGAGTCAACATAGGAATAAGGGTCATGATGACGAAGTGGAATAGTCAGATGAGAGGTAAAATGGATCACCCAAACCTAGGAGGACAAGTGACTGAGTGAGGATATCCCAAACCTGACACGAGAAGCATAAGAGTGTCATGTTCAAGAGAAACATGCTGCCTATACAAAGGATGTTTCACTTTCATTTTTCCCCACTATTTCTAGCGATTAACCCAAATTTTTTTAATCACAGGCTTGAAGGGGATAACATATGCTTGTCACATAAGTTCATTCTTCGAATGAATCCATCCTAGTCAGTTTTACGAGTCCTATGAAGGAGAAACCTAGTCTCATCATGGTGACGAGTCTTTCGTTGTAAAAAATTTAACGAGTCTGAAGAAAGAATAACTCGATATCTTTTTCAATTTTAGAGAGTTTGCAACACTCTTGTCAGTATTTTTGTGATCAAAGGTATGAGAATCCTTTTCAACATCAAGAAGAAATGTTAAAGGCTAGTCTTCAAAAAAATATATGAAAATTTCCAACAGACAAAGGTTTCTTGATTCACTGAAATGAAGCAAATTGTAATCTTTATGTTGAATCTCATGTCTTTTCGTTTGATGAACATATTCAACAATTTTCAAATTCCCAAGAAAGGGATAAGGATAGTAGATCAATTTGTTCTTCACATCATTCATTTTCTAAGTTTCCATCTCATGAAAAAACTTATGAAAATAATTACCTAGAGTTGCAAGGAAATAATGAAGAAGCGAAGGTTGTTCTAGACCATGTGGATGTAGACATTTTTGTTATTCAAGATGTGGCTACCTCAATTGAAGATTTGAATGAACATATAAACCTTGTCTCTAATCTGGATGATAGGAAATAATAAATTGTTGCATTGTAATTTGAGAAGGATCAACTGAATGAAGGACTTCATGATCTCCAAGATCCTTTTGCCAATTTGTTGTAGTCATCAAGGAAGATGAATGTTCTTGTATTTATGGATTTTGGTTATCAGTTTCAGTTGAATTTTGAGTTGCTAATTGTAAACATTTTCTTTATATTTAAGAAAAATGAAAGCAAAGTCCAGTTGTCAAGCCATTTGCTTCCATGGTTGCATTGGATGTTTGACTTCACTTGATCAAGCATATTGTGGATCAATTAGAGTGAGTAGGTGTGTGAATAAACTCAGCCCTATGAGAATCTTTTTTAGTAGTGTGAATTTCCAACATTTTGTTTTGGTAGTTTGGTATTATTTTTCGGTACTGTAGGTGTGGGTGGCTATCATCAGAATTTGAAGCCCGAAGTGAAGGCCCTAAGGTTCCGGTGATCTGTTTCCATATGTAAGGTAAAGGTAAAATCAATTAGTCAGTTGGGTTTTAGTATTTTTGTGTTTGAATCCATTGCCCAATGGTTAGGGTACTAGTCTGCAATGTTCTTGGCACCTCACAGGGAGGCTACCATCCCCATTGGAGCCAATGTTAGGATCCTATAATCTAGGAATCAAAGTGTTTCTGCCTCTTAATATTCATCTTGGGGGTATGTTTTTCAATTTTAGCCTATGAGTCACTATGTGTCATAGTCTAAAGGTTTGTATGAAAAGAGAGTCAAAAGAGCTAAGGTCATTGTAATTTTTCATGTCAAAAAGGAGTTTATTAGCCTTAATTCGATTTTGTAAGGCTATGAATGGTCCACGAGGGGTCATCATTAAACATTAATAATAATGAGTGGTTAAAGCTATTATATGTCATTTGAGGAGTTCATGTCAGTCATATGATTCGTTAGAGTTAGTTATGAAGTTAGTCAGTGTCATGTCCTACTCATGATTGTAAAAGTACCATCTCATGTCTCATTCAAAACCACTATCATGACAAGAAAAGAGTTTTGGGTGGCATAAAATTCAAATTTCCTTGAACCTCCATCATTCTCCCTCATATATGATTCATTTTGAGCTCCGGAGCAGTCTCAAGGTGCAAGAAGGTTTCAGAAGCTGAAGGGGAACATTCAAAGCTCGTGGGAAACAGTCGTTGCGCATCTGTTGCGCAAGTTGGAGTCAGCTATCCTGAAGGTCTGCGGGCATTGAAAAATCTACTTCAAGGGTTATACACCATCACACTTCCATTCAAAACATACCCATTTTATATGTTTTTCTAGTATAGTTTTGCAACCATATCAACCATGGAGGTCTTCCACACTTGCTACGAATTTGCTGCGAAATTGACTATTTTTGTCATCATTTTAAAAAGCTATTTTCAACCAAATGGAGCTGAATTTTGGAAAACTAAAAGAGGATTTTTCCAATAACTGGATAAATAACAAAAACCTTCTTCATTTTATGCATAGTTGTCATATATGGGAATATTCAAATGCATCTTTACAATCTATTTTTTAGGTTTTGACATTTCTTGTTTCAGTTATGATGTTTGGGTGCAAATTATGAGGAGATGGAAAGGAATTTTTGGAAACTGAGAGAGTTTTCTCTCAACAACACTCTCATATACAAAAACCTCCCTCATTTTTTTAACATATGTTAGGATTTAGGATATATGAGCTCGTCTTTGAACCCTATTTTTCCAAAATTTTGGTCCCTCTGTTGCGCAAACATATTAGTCAATTTATTTTGGAAAATTTTAAATTGTAGAACTTCTGGAAGTAATTTTTTTTATTGGATAAGCACAGATAGTTTTAAAGTCATGTAGTTTTAAGTTCAATGTCATGTGTCAATAAGTTCCAACTTGGTTGATGTTTCTAAAGTTTATTAGTCTTGATATATCAATTTCTATTTTTTTTTTTTTTTTGTTTGTATAGCAAGTAAACATGCATTGCATCTAGACCATTTGACTTTTATGAAGTGAATTTGGCCACCTAGAGTGGTAATTCACATTCTTCATTGTATATAATGATGTAAAGACATGGAAAATATTTCTAGTTGGTCAGTGTGAAGAAGCTAGTATGCAAATTTTGCATTTTTGTTTCATTTTCTCAAGTGAATAGAAGAAGGCAAAAGGTGTTTTGAGAGGGATTCTTGTGTTATATGTTTGTTGGTATGTGTATTCTCTTTATTATCAATGTTTTCTTATGTTTGCATGGTGTGAAAACAATTCTTCATGCTCAACTTAAAGGAATTTTGCAGAATTCACTTTGTGCTCTATTTTATATTGGCTTAACATCCACGTGTTTCTTTTTCTTTTAATGGCAATTTGAATTCATCCGTAGTTTGATGTTCTTATTGTTGCCTCTTGATGATGCATTCATCCACTCACTACAATGAAACTTGGTTAATTATCAACAGATCTTTGTATCTAGCCTCTGCTCAAAATATCATCATCATCCCTTATTCACTTAAATCATTAACTATACTGAACCTATTTGAAGTGGATCTTCCTTCTTTCACCTACCTTCAATCAACAACATAAATTCACCTTTTTCATCCTTATAGCCAGCCTAAGATCAAGAGTTTTCAGACACTAGATTGACTTAAATAAAACATAGTGAGAGAGCCCTCTGTAAGGCTAGTAGGGTTGGATCCTAGCCTAAAAGAGGTTTGTGGTTACCCCTGTGATCCTTTTTTCAGCCTAGAGGTTAATTACATAATGTTAACAACCATGATATGATATTTCTATTTATTTTAGCTGCATCAACCTCCCAGGGCTAAGTTTTTGGGCCGCACTAAAAGTATATCAACATATGAGTGCCAAATCCCCAAGAACCAATGGAAAGTTTAACTTAAAGAGTGGAGGTGAGATGTGGGCTTGTAATGTAAGATGAAACATGTCAATTATAACATATCAGAAGATGGAACTACACTATTTCAATCAAGGCTTCCCAAGTAGTGCCCCTCCTATACCCAGAGGGCCTTAAGGAAGGTCCCACTAGACTATGATCAAAGATTAGCCCCTCAAGTAAGGTGAGAGAACAAGATCAAATTTAAGGTCTATCAATCTTCTAGACCACCCCATAATCCATAATAAACACCAAAAAAAGGAAATTATAAGCACCTGATTACAAAATGATCAAAGTACCTTTTGAATGAAAACCCACCTTCATCCATGTGCTAATGTCAGATGGGTCATAAGCACATGGCTGATGTAAGTGGTGGATATATATGGCACATCATCAACTAATGGTGGCTAGATGGGGTTGTTTCCTACCTAGCTAATCAACTAGCTGTCAAATGTAGGAGAAATTTTTTCTCCTATGGGTTACCCATTTTGGTGGATAACACGACTCTTGTAAGCAAGTATTATTGTATTTTGATATTTTCTCCAAACTTATCACCTATTAAATGTGTTGGTTATTGCATCCATCTTTTAAATTGTTTTTATGATAGATGTGGGAGGGCCAAAATCATAAAAAATTCATAAATAACTTCATTATATTCTTTAACATTACCATGGAAACATATACAATCAGTTACTACCCAATGGTCAATATTCTTTTAACATGGCACAAGTTCAAATTGTGCTTCTTTAAAAGCATAATTGATGCCATGATTGTAGGCTAGAATGGGTTTGAATTTCATGGATGTGTTTATACTTTACCATTTTCATGGATATGTTGCCTCTTTGCCATGTGATATCAATTTAGTTGTCCCTATCCATGCATGAAAATAATTTAACAACAATTCAACGTTTTATATTTAGCATCCATAACACATGACAAAAAAATAATTACTTGGGGTTTAGAGATATGAAAGCCTCAATTCCACTGGATAAAATCATCAAACTATCATAACAATGACAAGATTTCAAATTGTGATATTGTATCTTAATGGAATGGATAGTGACAAGGATAATAATTTTTCCACGACGATGATATAAGGATTAAAATTTTGAGGATTTCATAGTAACCTTCATATAAGCTTGTCAGAGAAAAAAATGATATGGATTTATGTAGGAATGAAATGAAATGTATAATTAAACAAAAGCACAAAGCTACAATGGAAACTAAATTCCAATTGATTAATAACAAATGCTAAAAATCGTTTACATGCAAAATGGAAACAAACTAGCTCAGGCGATGGTAGCTTATCTCTAAAAAGGGATGTGATGGCTACATGCCATATGAACTGCGTTACAATGAGGTTCCGAGGCCTATTTATTATTTAGAAATAATGGAAAACCAAAACATCCAAAAACCTAACCCTAGGAGATGATGCAGCAAAAGTCTGTGGGCCATGTTGGGATAAATTGGTACATCAACTTATAAGGGTTGTAAGTTTGGCATAAGATCTTCTTTTGATGCGTACAATACCTCGTTATAAATATCTATTTGAGGAATATAAATTGTGATGTCAAATATTTTGTAATCATTTTTGGTTTTCCTATTTTCCAAAAAAAATAGTTTAGGGCCTCAAAATAACTCCAAAAGTTTAAGACCAAAAAAAACTGCCAAAAATAGTAAATTGTGCTACAATTAAGGAAACTGAAAGAAACAATGTTGGGGGTCAAAGTGGAATGGGTGGGTGGCCACCAATATCCACCTGGATTAGTGCTCTCCCCTTAGGAAGCAACAAACCCCATTGTGTTGAGTGCCTCCATGAGATGGGGAAACTTCTCCTAAACTTGGTCCTTGGTGAGCCACTTTCCTTGGTGCAGGAACTAACTAGCTTTTACAACTCAATACAGTTGGATATTTTTTTGGTAGGCGTTATTGATCTACATTTCCCTAATATGATCAATTTTTCCGCGCTCCATGCAGTCTGGGTTGATCTCTGTTGGTGTTAGTTGTTCAACAATGTTTAATGTGTCCAATAATGGTGGAAAGTATGGCTAAAGGCAATCCACATTGAACACTGGGTGCAAGCCAAGGAAGGGGGAATGTTGAGCTCAAAAGCATTGTCACCCACATCCTTGGTGATGTTGTAAGGCCGGTTGAAAAGTGTAACTAGGTTCGGTCTTCATAATGACATGTGTAATTGTGATTTTATGTAATTGATGAAAGAAGAAAATAAAATTCTTTTTGTAGTACTTGAATCATGGGTTTCATGATCAAGGAATTTTATTTTTAGTTATGGATCCCTTTGTGAGAATATAGGTTTTCTCCTCTAGTCATAGAAGTCAAATTGAGTCAATTCCATGTATTAAGGGCCCTTCTTGGGTATGTTACATGTTTATATAAGTCATTAAGCAAATGAGAAGGCCCTCCAAGACCAAGCAAAGACACCTCCTACAAGTCGGCTTCAAGAAGAATAATTAAAACTCTCAAAAAGACATGTCGGCTCACACTCAACTCATGTCAGCTTATATACATGGGAAAAAAACTATAAATATTTAGCTCAATCTCATTTCAGAAGGCAAAATTTCTATGAAGAAAGTTTGGCCTGAAATCAAGAAGTGTGAAGATCACTTATACAGGAGCCTAATCATTAGTGAAGAGAGAAGGAAGAAGAGAAAAGTCTTTAGGAGTGTTTAGGATTGTTTTAGGGTTGATCTCCACTCACACATACGAAGGAAAGGAGTGTTATTGCTATAGAAAAGGGCGAAGTTTGTCTTGCTATGCTAGAAGCCGAATCTAGAATTATATAAGCCAATACATCAAGTTGAGTTGAAGAAGAAAGCCTTTCTACCCAAGTGAAGGATATTAAGGGGTTAAAACACCACATGTGTTGCATCTAGGGTTTCCATGGAGGCTGAAATAAGGTGGAAGTCTGAAGCAGAAGGAGGGCGAAGCTTAAGAGTAGCTTAGAAAGAGAAAGGAACAAAAAATTGACTATTATTGACTAAGGCAAGAAGGATCTCATCAAATAAGCTTTGTGTCTTTCTCTTGGAATGGAAAATAGGTCAAGGGTATTGCTCTTAGTATTCGTCAATTTAAGTCTCTATAAGAAGAAGAATCTGTATGGGTTTTCCTCTCAAGTGGGAGAGGTTTTGGCCCTAGTTGATAGCCTACATTCCATGTCTCTTGTCTCTTTATTGTTTATGCTTTGGTAGATGTTTGATGAAGAAGAACACTACAATAATATAACTAAAGAGAAGATATTAATCTATTAAAGTGAAAATAATTCACAAGCAGTTATCATTAATAGAGAAATAAATTAGTCTTGATGCCCTAGATTTCTCAACATGGAATCAGAGCTAAGGTGACAAATTCAAGGAAGGGCATCTTATCAAGCGACACTTAGGATCAAATCTAAAGAAATACATCAAATCAAGAAGATCATAAGTAATGTTAAGATCTACAATGAAGTGACAAGAAGTCTTGGAACCCTCAAGACATCTCAAGAGACCTCAAAGACCCTACTCAAGTTGAAGGACTTATACATCAAGTTCCTTTATAGAAAATCAAGACCAAGGTCATTGTCATCAAGACTTTAAGGCGATATCCCTCTTGTTGAAGCGAGGAATTTTCCATTGAAGACATCATCAAGAAGTCATCATCGATATTCATCAACAAAGACATCACCATCAAAGG
Source organism: Pinus taeda (assembly GCA_000404065.3). NCBI lineage: Eukaryota > Viridiplantae > Streptophyta > Pinopsida > Pinales > Pinaceae > Pinus > Pinus taeda. The sequence continues at coordinate 160,314 of APFE030161890.1, read as the reverse complement.
ATCCAAAGAGATCTACCGCTCTGTGAGGTCAAGGATCATTCTTGATGAAATCTATCTTCCTCAAGGAGAAGGTTTATATTCTCTATATCATCATCAACATCAAGAAATAAACAAGGAGAAGGAGCATCCTATTAAGTAAGTATATTTATGTCCACATCTGAATATGTCAAAATGTCTTTTTACAAGGAAAGCAACAAATTGGTTGGGGCTTCAAACTATCTTGCATGGAAGAAAAGGACAAATCTGAATCTCATTGAGAATGAGGTTATGGAACATATCAAACGGTCTATCACCAAACCGAAAAACGAATATGCTCAAGCACTTGCAAAGTATATGAAAGGGAAAGTTAGGGCTCAAGGGATTCTCATAGAATCCATCAAGGATCCCCTCATCCCATATGTATCAAAACTCGAATCTTCAAAATAAATCTATGATAAACTCGTAGAGTTGTATTCTGTAAGCACTGTTAGAGAAGTAATCTCATTAAGGCAAGAAATCTACAAGCTGAAGATGTCAAGGGAAGATTGAATAGCCTCATACTTTATGAGGATATCTGAAATCAAGGATCAACTTCAAGATCTGGGTGAAGTCATGTCTGATAGAGAAATGACTACAGTTGTACTAAATGCACTACCAGAGGAGTGGAGTAACTTTACTTAAAGTATTTGTGGGAAGAAATAAGCTACTCCAATGCATGATCTATGGTCACTGTGCAAGATTGAATAATCTAGACTAAAGGCCAAATCTAATGTAGGAGCAGGTGAGTAAAATCAAGCTTATGCTATAGTGACAAGAAGAAAGGGAAAATTTGGAAAGTCTGGTTCTTGGAAAAGAAAAGGGACATGGCCAAGATTCAATGTTACGAATGTCAAGAATATGGGCATTACAAAATAGATTGTCCTAAAATCAAGAAGGACAATATCAGAAGAGGAAGAGAAGATGGCCATATCATTGAAGAAGTGGAGGAAGCTGAAAAGAAGAAGACCAAGAAAGAGGAAGTCAGATATCTCTACTATGACTGAGATAGCCTTCCTCACCTAAGTTCTCTTCATAGTTCTTGAGTCTTATGTTGTAAGATATGTCTATCATGATTCACCAAGAAAAATGAAGGGATGTGTCATGACATCATAAAAGCATTAAAAGCAAGAGCTCGTGACATCATCATAGAGAAGCATGAAAGATGGTTGAAATTGAAATCTATGGTAGTCAACTATGAAGGATATAGCTCTTGGAAACCTCATTGGAAACATAAGTGGCACTTATGGAAAGGAAATTTTTATCTATGAAAAAGCTCATAATACGTCAGTCAAAAGGAAATATATGTTGGATGGGGTTACTCTAGATCCTCAAGATTCTTTGATGGAACCTTCATCGAAAGATTAACTGATCAAGAGAGGAAGAAAGTGTTTCATAAAGAATTCCAAACTTGTGGAATTCATGGGATGATGGTATGATGACATAAGAAGTGAAGCAGATCAAGGGATTGAAGCTCTTTTCAATCAAGGAAGTTGTTGAAGGAAGTCTGGATGACATAAAGGAAAATGAGGTATGCATGCTTATATTTGATATTGTAGAGTCATGTCATATGGTTGTAGATAACATGGATCATTGCTCTATCTTGAGAGGATAATCAAAATAAAGGATATTCTCCTTCGACGGAATGCAGGAATGCAGGAATGCATGGGTTACACATTCACTAGATGAAATTAGCATAATATGCGCTCATCTGTAATATGAGGTGGTTGATTATAATTAGAGGAAATCTGATTGGAAGTTCTTGGGAATGAAATGTTTGAAGAAAGGAAGGAAGATATCAGGGGATATGCAACCATGGGAAAAGGTAATCAACATCTAAGGACTAAAAGATTTGACTAATATATCTCCATTAAAGATATGAAGACTCTAATGTAATTTGAAATCAAGAACTGCGAATATCACTTATAAAGGAGCCTGATCATCAATGAAGAGAGAAGGAAGAAGAGCAAAGTCTTTAGGAGTGTTTGAGACTGTTTTAGGGTTGATCTCGAGCCACACATGTAAAGGAAAGGACTATTATTTTTGCAGAAAAGGCTGAAGTTTGTCTTACTATGCTAGAAGATGAATATAGAAGTATACAAGCCAATACATCAAGTTGAGTTGAAGAAGAAAGCCTTTCTACCCAAGCGAAGGATATTAAGGGGTTAAATCACCACATGTGTTGCATCTAGGGTTTCCAAGGAGGCTAAAATAAGGTGCAAGTCTAAAGCAGAAGGAAGCTGAAGCTGAAGAGTAGCCGAGAAAGACAAAGGAACAAAAGTTTGACTATTATTGACTAAGGCAAGAAGGATCTCATCAAGGAAGATTTGTGTCTTGCTGTTGGATTGGAAAATAGGTCAAAGGTTGTCTTGGTATGCATTAATTGAAGTCTCTATAAGAAGAAGAATTTGTTCGAGTTTTCCTCTCAAGTGGGAGAGGTTTTGGCCCTGGCTGATAACCTACATTCTGTGTCTCTTGTATCTTTATTGTTTATGCTTTGGTAACTATTTGATTTATAAGAACACTACAATAATCTAACTAAAGAGAATATAATATTATATTAAAGTAAAAATAATCAACAAGCATTTATCATTAATAGAGAAATCACTTAATCTTGATGCCCTAGATTTCTCAACAAGACCCGTATCGGAGTGGTTGGATCTTCCGATGGGCTCTGACAAGGCGTTCTTTTTGTAAATGCAACCAAACTTTGTCGCTCACCTAAATATTATGTGGCACCTGATGTTAATCATGTCACTGCTTGTACTTGGAATTAGACTTCTCCAAGATGTCATAAACTTGCTAGAGGATGTGCTGGATGCATTCAATAAACCTAGTTTTTTTATCAGCCTGAGACTGTAAATGTGCGGATTTTGTCTATGTAGTTGCATGAGGCATGACAACATCAATCAGACACAATGGTTGAAATCCCAAACCCACTTGAAAGGGACTGTGACGAGTCGAGCTATGGAGAGCTTTGTTATAGTTGTGATGCACATAGGGAATTCTCTCGTCCCGTGTTCGTGGATGCTTGGAGTTGTACATGCATATTATGTGCACTATCATAATGTTGACAACCTCTATTTTGCCATTAGTTCGAGGATGGAATGCAATCGACTTGGTGAGCTTGGTGTCAAATAGTGTCCATAGGCTTGAAGAGAATGTGCTCAAGAACTTGTTATCCCAATATGATATGATGGTTTGCCGGATCCGAAAATGTACCCACACTCATTCAAAGAAGAGTTTGGCAGTGTCCTTTGTTGTGATACTCTTCTTGCGGGCTACCAATATAGCCATCTTAGATAATCTATCCATGACTACAAATACACAGTCATTACCATGCTTGGTAGAAGGGAGGCTAGACAGATAGCCCATGGAGATGGATTCTCAGGGTTAGTGGGGAGTAGGCAATGGAGTGTACAAACCTTTCTTCTTTATGGTTGGCTCTATGATGGCACATGCAGTGCAAGTTCTGATATATTTCCCAACATCTTATCGGAGTTTTGGCCAATAAAAATACTTTTGTAGTATGACTACAGTTTTCTCCAAACCAGAGTGTCCTTCGAACCAACTGTAGTGTGCCTCCAAAATCAGCTTGGCACACTCACTTGAAGGAACTTAATGGTGACCGAGGCAACTAAATGCGTCCTAGAGGTGGAATTATGGAACTTGCTTACCACCCACTAGCATTTGGTATGTGGTGGAAAATTTTGGATTTTTGTTGTATAGACGCTGCCATTCGGAGGTCTCATGACCACAAGAGTTGAGAACAATAGTCAATGCTACAATTGGGGGTTGATTGAGGAAATCAACAACATGGTTGGTGTTGGCTTTCTTATATTTAATGTTAAAGTGGAATTGTTGCAGATATGTAGACCAATTACGATGGCGATGATTCTACAACTTCCCTTGTGTTTGTATAAACTGAAGAGGTTGGTGATCTGTGTGGATGACCGTCTCCTTCCCTAGTATATAATGTTTCCATTTCTAGCAAGCCTACATGATAACATATATCTATTTATCATAGGTGGGGTATTTACAAAATGTATCGGAAAGTGTTTCACGATGATAGGCCACTACATGCCCTTGTTGGGTGATAACTGCACCAATAACATAGTTGGAGGCGTCTGTCTCAATTTCAAATGGTTGTTGCAAGTTTAGAAATGTGAGCACAAGTGTAGAGAAGAGGCGGTGCTTCAGCTCTATGAACGCATTATGTTAGCACTCAGACTAGGAAAAAATTTCTTTCACTCTACCCTTAGTAACCCGACACAAAAGCCAAGTGGTAAGGGATAATCCCAATACGAACCTTAGATAAAAATTGGCATGTACCACAAAGTTGTGAAGCTTTGTTAGAGTGGTTGAGCTTAGCTAATCTTAAATGACTTGGATCTCAGTCAGATCCAAGTTGGCACATAGTTTGTGCTACCACATGGTTTGAAGGACCTGTCGAATGTGTTGCAAGTGCTCTTCCCAAATCTTGCTTAAGATGAGGATGTCATCATCCATATATACAACCACGAACAAGTTGGTGAAGGGCCAAAATATGTCATCCATCATTCTCATAAAAGTTGAAGGGGCAATTGTTAACCCGAAAGGCTTGACCAACCATTCAAAAAGGCCCTCCTTGGATTTAAAGGTGGTCTTTCATACATTTGTGGTATTTGTTGGGACATGGCGATAGTCAGACTTCAAATAGATCTTGCTGAAATACTTGGCCCCCTTGAGCTGGTCCAAAAGGTCATCAATATGTGGGATTGGATACCTGCTCTGGACAATGATTTTTTTTAGTTCCCAATAATCAATGCAGAGCCTACAGGTCCCATCCTTCTTCTATACAAGTACAATCGGGCTTCCACAAGGTGAGGAACTTGGTTATATGTGCCCTTTTTGCAACAATTCCTAGATCTGCCACATGATCTCTTCATTTTCCATAATGGAGTGATGGTATATCGACCCAGTGGGTACAGGTACCCCAGGAGTCAAATATATTGAATTCTTGACTTGATAGTGCAAGGGCACCCCTATGGATGAGGAGAAGATGTCCCTCTATTCTTCCATGATGTTATCCACCTGACTCTGCTGCGTGGATGAACCCTTCCTGGGGGCCATGGATGTGGCCACGATATTCTCCTTAATTTGAGAGTGAATTAGAAAGAAAACAAATTTCCCAGTCTAGGAGATGATCTTACTGCATTTCTTAGCAAAGATCAAAGATATGGTGGTAGGTGGGGCTACGTTTGGCATCCTATATAACTTATTGCCCAAAGTAATAATACTAGTTGAGGCATAGACTCATACATAACGTAATGCTTCCATAAGTATGGTTGGCTTAATAATACATCACAAACTTCAAGAGGAGAAATGTCACACAATACCTCACCCATGAAGGGTTTGATGTTGTAGGGAAGGTGACACTCTTGGATGACGCACATATACCGTCTTTAGAGGAACGACCCGATGGTATATGGATATGGGTGTGGTCTGGTCAACAGGCCCAACCGCTTAACGAATTTTGTTGAGATTTTGTTCTTTGGTCTCCCGTTGTCAATAATGAACTGTAATGGCGATCCTTCACCCACATATGTGAGTGGAACAAACACTCCCCTTCCTCTAGGTCTTCGGCCTTAATCTTCTAGTTCTTGGTGGTGGTAACGATGGTGCTAGTCTTTGCATCAATAATATGCTTCCCTTTTTCATTCCCCTTATCAGGGTCCGATTCAAAGTCAAAACATCAATCTAACTCCAAAGCCTTCAGCTCAACCACTAGTGACTGCTTGGAATGACCGTCACTTATATTGTGAGTGGGGCTCTTGTGGAACTCACACCACTTCCCTATGTCCTTTCTTCATGGTGTTATTTTTTGCTTGCGGCTTTGATGGCTTGTCCTGGTCACCCTGTCTTGGACACTCCCCTTCCTCTAGATCTTTGACCTTAATCTTTTGGATCTTGGTGGTGGCAACGGTGGTGCTAGTATTTCAATCAGTAATATGCTTCCCTTTGTCATTCCCCTTGTCGGGGTCTAAATCAGATTCAAAACATGCATCTGACTCCGAAGCCTTTAGCTCGACCACTAATGACTGCTTGGAATGACAATCACTTATATTGTGAGTGGGGCTCTTGTGGAAATCACACCACTTCCTTGTGTCCTTTCTTCGTGGTGTTATTTTTTGCTTGCGTCTTCGATGGGTTGTCTTGGGTAGCCCCGATTTGGATTTGTCCCTTTTTTTGTGGCTTGGGGATGTCTTTTCCTTGCTTCGAATTTGTAGATCCAAATTCTTGCTTATTCTGTTTAAATTTCTACTCAATCTTGACAAAGTATTGGTATGCGGCGCTGAGTGAGGAGATGTCCAAAAAATCTATCTTTTCCTGAATGTATTTGTATAGAAAATCGTGATACTTAAGTACCAAATGCTGCTCAAAATACTTGATACCAAACTTCATGCGAAGGGTATTAAAAATTACATGTCTTGGTCCCTTCCCTATCGTGGTGTGGTCCATTTTATGTACTTATCTTCATAGATCTTGACATGGTAATATTGTTCCTTGACGACGTCTTGGAAGGATTTCCAAGTGGGTGCAGCTGAAAATAGTGAGGTTTCCTTATCGTCCTTCTACTCACAATAGGTTTCCCACTAGTCCTTGACGTGGGGAGCGACTTTGAGGAGTGAAAACATGATATTTTACCCATCCAAAAAATCATGAACCAAAAAGTATCCTAGTAGTATATTTAACCTTTTATCTACGACATTTGCGTCTATTTGAGCTTCAAATATATGGATGTCAAAGTTAACTTGTACCTTGAAGGGGGCGGCCCCTCTGAAGTGACTGCTAGATGAAGTTGTGTCACTTATTGGCATCTGCAGAAGGATTTGGGAAAAGTTGTCCATCAACTCATTCTGTTGTTGCTAGAGGGATTCTTTGAGAAATATTTTGATAGGATTTCCTGCTCCCTCATCTTTCTTTTCTTCCTCCATGGGAGGCCATCGGTGTCAGCAGGGACGGTCTTTTAAGGGTTCAACCAGTTCAAGTTCCAACTCCTTATACCCCGACCTCGTTGGGGATATGAACGAAAAACAGAAATAAAGAAAGAGAAAGAGCTGATCACTTTGATACCACTGATCCAAGTTTATGCAGGAATGAAATGAAATGCAAAATTAAATAGAAACAAAGAGCTACAACAAAAACTGAACTTCTATTGATTAATAAAAAATACTGAAAATTATTTACATGCAGAATGGAAACAAAGTAGCTCTGGTGATGGTAGCTTATCTCTAAGAAGAGATGTGACAACGACATGCCTTCTTAACTGTGTTATAATGAGGCTTAGAGGCCTATTTATTATTGAGAAACAATGAAAAACCCTAAACATCCAAAAACCTGACCCTAGGAGATGAAGTGCTAAAAGTCTGTGTCCCCGTTGGGGTAAATTGGTACATCAACTTCTTGGGGTCGTAACTTTGGCATACGATCTCCATTTGATGTGTATAATACCTCATTAGAAATATCTATTTGTGGACTACAAATTTTATCTATAAACCATTTCCAAAATTGATGGGTTTGCCCATTTTCCAACAAAAAAAAAAAAATCATTTAGGGCCTCAAAACGACTCTGAAAGTTCAGTACTCGAAAAACTGCCAAAAATAGTAAACAATGCTACAATTAAGGAAATTGGAAGGAACAATGTTGGGGGTCTAAGTGGAATAGGAGGGTAGCCACCAATATCCACATGGATAAAAAAAAAAATACATAATTCTTTACATGATCCATAATGGATTATTATATAATTTGTCACACATTTTGGTATTTTGTGGGTTTAAAAATGGATCTCATACCTTATTGAGTGAATTTTCAAGGCAAACTTCCAAATCCCATTTAGTATGCAATGTTTTACTTAATATTGAGATTTAATGTTAGTAGTTTAATGCATAAAAATATTGATTAACTTATAATTTTAGAGAAAAAAAATGAAAGAAGCTGAGAAAATAACACATCATCCGCACAATGAACATAAATGTACCTTGGGAAACCCAAATTCAAGAGAAACCCAACTATAAGGTGAGGCGTATGCTATAGCCTTTTCTTCTTGATCATGAAACACAAATACGAAAAAATGGGTGCTCACCATCGAGTTGCCTTGGATTTTGTGTTGGTATGGTTGTTGTGATCTTTTGCCTCATTTATTCCACTCCAATATCCTACACTTAAATGCTTTGTTTAATTATGGAACAATAAACAATCTAACAAGTAAAAAACACCTTCATTTCTTATCAAGCTAATGTTTAACATAACTTGACAATTGTTTAGGGTAAGGGTTTTTACATCCTCAACTTTCAACTAGTGTTAGGGTTTTCAACCCTTTAGACACTCCTTGATATTATACACATTACAAGCTCCACAAGTGCCAGTAATGGAAGCTATCATGGTATACACTCAATATCATGGTTTTTCAATATGATAGGGAAACTTACGAGAGGCATCACTTCCATATACAAACTTGGATGGGACAAGTTAGTAGTTATTAAGATTTTTTAATCCCTTTGATGGGACAAGTTAGTAGTTATTAAGATTTTTTAATCCCTTTGATGGGACAAGTTGACCATCCTTATGAAAAGAAATATATGATTCCCTATAATTGTTTATAACTAGGTTGATAAGGAGTTGGATATATATTCTAAGAAAAGGGTATCAAAAGTACCAGAAGAAGAATTACCAATAGTACTAGGAGCAATAGTTGTTTGTGCATTATCAACATGTGAATGAATAGGGGCACCAACAGTAGGACGAATAGTAGAGGCACCGGAAGTAGATGTATGTGTGACAGTCCTAATCCCTTTGCAAAAAAAAAAAAATAAAAAAATAATGTGTAACTCATTGAAGTTAAGCATTTGCATGTGTTCAAGCAATTGAGTTCATTAAATTTTAATATTAAATGATAAATTGATGGACTATTGCAAGCAAGTATTATTGTCTTTTAGCCCCAAGGGATAGCCCAAGTGGTCGAGTTCCCGTTGGTAAGTACCTTGCCAATTGGGAGGTCACGGGGTCAAATCTCCTCGATGCCCTTGGGGTTATGCCTGTTCAGATAGGCCGACAGGTAGATCCCTTAGGGTGGATCTACCCCAATATTTCCTGTGGATGTAGCGACCACTCAGTGATCGTGTAGAGACAACTCAGTGATCGTGAACCATAGTTAAAAAAAAAAAAAAAAAAAAAAAAAAAAAAAAAAAAAAAAAAAAAAAAAAAAAAAAAAAAAAAAAAAAAAAAAAAAAAAATCTGGTTGTTGTCTACCTTTTAACTGTTTTTTAGGCCGATAGGTAGATCCCTTAGGTGGATCTCCCCAATATTTCCCGTGGATGTAGCGACCCACTCAGTGATCGTGTAGCGACACTCAGTGATTCGTGAACCATAGTTAAAAAAAAAAAAAAAAAAAAAAAAAAAAAAAAAAAAAAAAAAAAAAAATATAATAATATATATATATATATATAATATATAATATAATATATATTATAAAAATAAATTCTTTGTGTTGTGTCTACTTTTAAACGATTTTTTAGGCCGACATTCGGTGGTCTGCCCCAATATTTCCCGTGGATGTAGCGACCACTCAGTGATCGTGTAGTGACAACTCAGTGATTGTGAACCATACTTAAAAAAATAAATATTATATATATATATATATATATATTATAATATATATTAATATAATTATAATATAATTATATAATATATAATAAAATAATAAATATAAATTTGCTGGTTGTTGTGTCTACCTTTTAACCTGTTTTTATGCTAGATGTGAAAGGGCCAAAATCATAAAAAAAAATCATGATTTTCGCCACGACAAGGTAGGGTGGAAACCCACATACATAAGTGGTTAAAATGGATTAAGCCAATAATAAGCATCGATTTAAAAAACATTTAAAACTAATAAGTTATTACCTACCCTACAACAATTTCTTTGTCAATACCACCTTGTAATATAACCACTAATATTTTAATTAAATAAAATATGCAACAACATAAAACTAATGTAAATTATATCCAAACAAATTAAGTAAATAACATCTACAAATCATAAAACATAATTACATCTTCCCTTGATTCAATTCAGTTTGTAATAGATCAATCCATTATTTTGCAAAGACATGCTTGGAATACCATGGCCATATTACCATGGAAAAGACTTGCATGCAATATCATGACTATAATGGCATTAGAAAGACTTTCCTAGAAAACTTACTAAAGAGGGAAGACATTGGTGCAAGAACTGAACTTTCCGGACATTATAAGGTGACAAAAAGTTTTGACAATGTGTGTGTTTGATATGATGTTCACTTACAAAATTGGCAACATTATACTTATGTATAATCACATACAACAAACCAATTTTTAAAGTAGGGCAAATTTGATTTTTTTCATGAAGGAATGCATAAACAATTACTTTAAACACACATGGTTAGCATCAATGTGCACAAATAAAAGGTTCAACATTCATACATTATATAGCTTTAATGCATAGTCATGCATAAATCAAGTAAAATATATACTTTATTCTAAACATTCGTAAAGGAAATTTGTTATGTCCTTGAGCATTACCATTGAAACATATACAATTAATTTTTGATGGGTATTACCCAATGGTGGAGATTATTTTATCACGACACTAGTTCAAATTATGCTTCTTTAAGAGCATAATTGATGCTATAATCATAGGTTAGGATGGGTTTGACTTTCATGGATGTGTTGCCACTTTTCCATGTGATGGAACTTAATGACTAAGCCATTTATCTAGGTTGAATAGTAAAATTGAAATAATGGCATATGGTACCTATAGTCCACTTAGCCACATGCATTTCTAGTTTAAGCATTATTTTCTAGTTGGAGATATGAAAATAAGTGTTAAGAAGGTTGATAAGAATTTAATTTCTAGAGTTGATAAACTTGACAATAGTGAATGTAGTAGTGCATGGGGCATTCAAGATAATGTTTTGGATGACACTTGTTTTTGTTCCCATTGATCATGGTTGAGGATGATGGTGAGGAGATGGGTTGAGTGAGCATAAATATCAAAAGGAGGACCACTTGAATAACATCTACAAATCATAAAACATAATTACATCTTCCCTTGATTCAATTCAATTTGTAATAGATAAATCTATTATTTTGCAAAGACATGCTTGGAATACCATGGCCATATTTAAACCATGGCAAACACTTGCATGCAATATCATGGCTATAATGGCATTAGAAAGACTTTTCTAGAAAAATTGCTAAAGAGGGAAGACATTGGTGCAAGCATTGGACTTTCCGGACAATATAAGGTGACCATAAGTTTTGACAATGTGTGTGTTTGATATGATGTTTACTTGCAAAAGTGACAACATTATACTGATGTATATTCACATACAACAAAACCAATTTTTAGAGTAGGGTAACTTTGATGTTGTTCATGAAGAAAGTATAAACAAATACTTTAAACACACTTGGTTAACATCAATGTGCAAAAATACAAGGTTCAACATTCATACATGATATAGCTTTTAATGCACAGTCATGCATAAATCAAGTAAAGTATATACTTTATTCTAAACAATGATAAAGTAAATTTATTTTGTCCTTGAACATCACCATTGAAACATATATAATTAATTTCCGATGGGTATTACCCAATGGTGGAGATTCTTTTATCATGGCACTAGTTCAAATTATGCTTCTTTAAGAGCATATTTGATGCCATAATCATAGGTTAGGATGGGTTTGAATTTCATAGATGTGTTGCCACTTTTCCATGTGATGGAACTTAATAACTAAGCCATTTCTTTAGGTTGAATAGTCAGCTTTAAAATGATGCCATATGATACCTATAGTCCACTTAGCGACAAACATTTATAGTTTAAGCATGCTTTTCTAGTTGGAGATATGAAAATAAGTGTTAAAAAGGCTGATAAGAATTTAATTGTTGGACTTGATCAACTTGACAATGGTGAATGTAGTAGTGCATGGGGCATTCAAGACAATGTTTGGGATGACACTTGTTTTTGTTCCCATTGATCGTGGTTGAGGATGGTGGTGAGGAGATGGGTTGAATGAACATAAAGATCAAAAGGGGGATCACTTTCATAATAGAAATATGATCGAAATTCATTCACGGTGGCTTGTAATATTTTTTTTTCTCTTTTCATCTAATGTGTGATTGCAAAATCTTTGCAATTATCACATAGTGTATTGGATTTGATTCCAATTTGGTGAGATCGTGGACGTATAAACCTTTTATCTAGCAAGACCATGAATTATAAGGTTTTCAACCACTTAACTATCATGATACATGAAAACACCGAATGAACCAAAACCAACGTAAATGCTCAAACAAACAAAAACTAGCCTAATGTTTGAATCAACGCAAAACCCAAACATTAGTGTGCTAATTAGATAAAAGATGTATAACATAAAATATTGCAAAACATATTTAAATACAATTAGTAGATGGTGTATCTAAGTTGTATAACATAATTACATCTTTCCTTAATTAAATTGAAATTTTAATTGTTCAAGTACTCCTTCCCGTAACAATCAAATTTATTGTACAAATCGCTACATTATTTCCATTAAGTCCCTCCAAAACACAAACATGTATCTTGTTCATGCTTTGAGGACATGAATTGTCTATAAACCCTCTTGAAGCATGTGGTCCTCTGTCAATACATATAATATATTTAGTGCCCTTTATTTTGATTTGTTTATCTCATTTGGCTATAATTTACATAGATTATATATCTCCACAAACTTGATAGACATGGGAGCAACCAAATCCACTCTAAATATTTATATATCGGGCTTCCATACTCCATTAATTCAAATTTGTCATTGTATAGAACATGTACATCATCCATAGAAAATAAACCTAATCCTTGTGAACTAAATGGAGCAATTCAATATGTTCTCCTCTTGATATAAAAATTAGTTTCCAACTGAAAAAGTGGGTTTGGTTCCCAATTTTTCATATAGTGCCTATATTTTAATCGTAATTTATTGTCTCCATTAGTCTCATTATCATAAGAACATGCCCCTCCTTCAATAAGAAACAAATCCACATGTTTTTAAAATTTTCATCTAACACTACCACTTATTAGATCTTAACCTCTTTCTTGACATTTCCCCTTTCACTAGTATTTCTTTAGAACCACCATCTCTATCTTAATTGACATTTGATAGACATCAAATTGGTTGTCCCTATCCATGCATAAAATCAATTTAACAACACTTCAATATTTTATATTTAACGTGCATAATGCATGACAAAAATAATCATCACATGGTTTTAGAGATTTGAAAGCCCCAATTCCACTTGATAACATTATCAAACTTTGAAAACACTAACATGATTTCTAATTGTGATATTGTATCTTAATGGAATGGATAGTGAGAAGGTCAATAAATTTTCCGTGATGATGATCTAGGGATCGAACTTTTGAGGATTTCATATCAACCCTCATATGAACATATTAGAGAAAAACATGACTAAATTACTTGCGTGAACCTAAATGGATTATTACATAATTTGTCACACATTTTGGTATTTTTTGGGTGAAAAAAATGGATCTCGTAGTTTGTCGGGCCCATTTTGAAAGCAACTCTTGCTTTGGTGATTTAAGGTCCATAACCTTCCAAAGCCCATTTAGTATGCAATGCTTTGCTTAATATTGAGATTTAATGTTCATAGCTTAATGCATGGAAGTATTGATCAACTTAAATTTTGAAAACAAAAAATGAAAGATGTTGAACAAATAACACATCATCCACACAATGGTCATAATATATACCTTGGGAAAACCAAATACAAGAGAAATCCAACTAGAAGGTAAGGCCTATGCTCTAGTCTTTTATTCTCAATCATGAAATGCAAATACAAAAGAAGGGGGACTCACTATGGAGTTGCCTTAGATTTTATGGCAGGTATGGTTGCTATAGGATCTTCTACCTCACTTATTTTGTACCAATATCCCACACTTAAATGCATTGTGAAACTATGAAACAATAAATAATCCAATAAGAATGGAACACCTCTTTTCTTAGTAGCTTGATGTTTAACACAACTTTATAATAATTTTGGGTCAAGGTTCTTACATGCCTCAATTCTCAATTAGTGTTAGGGTTTTCAACCCTCTAGAATCTTCTTGAAAGTCCACACATGACAAGCTCCATGTGTGTGAGGAATGGAAGCTAACATGACATACACTCAATATCACGGTTTTCAACGTGACAAGGCAACTTGCAAGAGACATCACTTCCACATAAAAACTCTGATGGGACAAGTTATTAGTTAGAATTTTTAATCCCTGCAATGAGACAATTCATCAGTATTGTGTAAAGAAATATAAAATTCCCTACCATTATATATAACTAGGACGATAAAGGAGTTGGATAAATATTCCAAATAAAAGGTATCAAAAGTATTAAAAAAAACTCACCAATAATTATAAGTGCAATGCACCACCAATATGTGCATGAACAAGGACTTGTTCACCCACCAATAGTAAAGGCACCAAAAGTAAATGTAGGTGTGCCACTCATAATTCCCATGGCATTTGGTCTCAATAAACACTATACAGAATAATGAGTATAATTCATTGAAATTAAGCAAATGCATGTGTTCATGCAATTGAGTTCATAAAATTTCAATACCACATGCTAAACATAGTATTATTGTGAGAGGGTCAAAATCGTAAAAAATCATAATTGTCACTGTGACAAAGCAGGGTGTATTGCGTTTTGAATGAGCCAAAATCCTGTCTTATTAATTATAGATTGCTGCGGCAGCCTGCAAAACTCTCGCTTTCATTGATATTTGCCATCTTACTTCTGAGATTTGAAAATGCGTACATACTTGTGACATAAAAATAAAGTGTTTCACGGATTGAATCCTCAAGGTTTAGGGCTCCCTTAAGTTTATTCCAATCATGAGAGTTAATTTGATAGTGGATTTGTTGCTTTATCATACATTAATTTGGTAGTGGCTATGTTGGCTTTGCTATTAATTAAAACATTTATTAAAATACATATTAATTATTTGCTAAGTTTTCATATATTAATCAAAACCTTTATTAAAATCAGTAGTTAAACAAAATTATTAATAAATGTTTAATTAATATATTTATATTTTATTTTTATATTCATTACCACGGGTTTTCAAGTGAAAGAGTGAAGGGCTAAGTATTTAGTGTGTATATTAATTAAAATATTAATTTAAAAGCGTAGTATAAATGAAATAGATTTTTTTTGTTGGCAATACAATTTTAAGAAAGAGTAAATTTTTGAATGCATAAATGGATTTAATATTTTGAAAAATTCTTTAGGGCACTCAAATTCAATAGATTAAACAACTTCAACTCAAGTTTTAAAAAAAGTCTACTAGATTTCGATTAAAGTTAACAAAAAAAAATTATCGTGAAAAAAGTCATTTCTTCTCTAAATTAGAACACACCTTAATTTAAATATCAATATTTGATGAATTCAAATATTAATTAATACAATAATAATAATTAAATTTGATTATACATTAATTTATGGAGTGATGGAGAAATTTATTTTAATTTGATGATTCAATATTAATTATACTAATAATTTAATGTTTAGATAGTTATTTATTTAAAAATTTTTTCTCCCTTACTTTTATTTATTTTCATTAAATATATAATAACAAATTAAAATTATGTAATTATAATTCTAACCTCTTATTTTGATGGATAGAGACCTTTATTCACATATTTTTCTATTACTAATTATATATATTTTTTTCCCAAGGAAAAATCATAACCTTTCATTAGATTGTGAAAAATTACATATAGTAGATGCTTATTAGCGTATTCCTCATTTGCTTTTTTATCTAATCTAGGCATTTGTCTCAAAAAAAATTCTCAGGATATTTCCTGAATTCTCTGTTGAAAAACAAAATTTCAAGTACACCACGCAGGGTGACTTCCTGATTAAGTTCTGAAAAAAGAAAAACACCAGAGCTTTTTACAATATGTACACCACGCAGGGCGACATCTTTAACAGTTCTGCATATATACATCAAAACATATAAATATTATGCATAAAAAAATTTAGGGCTATCCCGCCCTATGATAATTTTGGTCTATGTATGGCCTGTGGTAAAATTGGTACTGATTCGTACCCCTTTGCTCCTGTATTATCCACTGACCTCTGGGGAGTGTCGTGGCCTCCTTGGAAAGCCTGTCAGCGCTGTCATTATACTCCCTGTAAATGTGGCGACATGTGATAGAGTTAAACTGAGATCTAAAAATGTTAACTTCATCTAATATGTTCCTTAAACTGAGATCTAAAAATGTTAACTTCATCCAATATGTTCCTGAGTGTGTGTGAGTGGCATGAGGTAACATTATTAAACCAATTTATGGTGATATTTGAGTCCCCAAAGATCTGTAAATTTATCCAATCATGACTTAATGAAAAGTGCATCAAATGACGAAGGGAGATTAATTCAGCATAGTTTTTGTCCCTTCCCCAAGTCCCATCTTTACTCTAAAAGGGTGTTGATTAGTAAGATGCAGTATAAAGCCTCACCCATGTTCCTGGGCCGCACCATAAAAAAAGCCCAAGGAGTGGAATGATTGATAGGTTCAGGTGCAATTAGTGTGCGCGACCTGGGTTGAGTGAATTTGGGGAGCTCCTGATATGAAGAAATAATTTTAGCAGTGATGATTTGCCACCTTCGTTCTTCAAAAATGATCCTGTTCCTGACTAGCTAGATGGACCAGCAACTAATCAAGGGGAGGAATAGCATATTGGAACCCGAGTGAGATCTGTACCAGGATTTCCAGGCTTGTGTTGTGTTGTCTCCTTCCCAGCTGCCATTATAATGAATAACAGGTGTAATGGATCTCCATAAATTTACCAAAACTTCGCATTTTACGAAGAGATGTTTAATAGTTTCAGATGCATTTTTGCAGAGGACACACCAGTGTGGTCCATGAATGGCTCTGTGAGTTAGTGCATCCCCCGTGGGGACTTTGTGGCTGAGAATGCACCAAAAGAACAATTTGGTTCTCAGAGGTGAATTTAATTTCCATATGCCTCGCCACCAATCACTGATTTTCTCGGGCTTTCTGTGGTTAATTAGACCTAGGTATCCAGCCTTTGGGGAATAGATTCCGCTGTCTGCGAGGCACCACATTAATTCGTCAGGTCCTTCCTTAATTCTGATATGGGATTCTCTTAAAGCAGAGATGTAGTCATGCCACAACTGATGCCATTGTAGCGGGATATTGAGGTCATTTGCAGATTTCCAAGCTTGCTCAAATAGAGTCGTGTTGTTGTGATCAACAATATGCGCAATGACCCTAATGTCTCTTTGATTCAGGTGATGTATTAGCTCCCTCGGGAGCTGGAAACATCCCCCTCCCCCTATCCAGGGATCTAATCCAATGCGCGCTTTGGATCCATCATTTATGCGCCAGGCTAGATGGGCTCGAACAATCAGAAGAGCATTTATCAGGGCTTTCCAAACGGTTGAAGTACCTGTAGATTGCCATCGAGGCAACCTGACCCAGTCCATCACTTGAAGTGGCCATATATATTTGTGGTATGTTATTTTGGTCCAAAGGTTTTCATTGGAGAGGAGAGTCCAACCCATTTTGGCAACCAGAGCTTGTGCAAAAGGTGGTAAGTCTTTTAATTCCCATCCCCCCCACTTTTTGGGCAAGGCAATCTTATTCCAACTGACCTAGGCGAAAAATTTCCTTGTCTTGGTGCTCGTTCCAAAGATATCTACTGCATATTTGTTGTAGGCAAGCAAGGATACTTCTGGGAATCCAAGCTAGGGCCATCTAGAAGACCAATGTAGCCTCCAGGACCGATTTAATTAGCACTAGCCTCCCTGCTCGAGATAAAAAACGATGGCTCCAATTCGTTAATCTTTTCTCTAGTTTAATGACCAACCAGATCCAATCAGTGATTTTCTGACTTAGGGGTTTGATCCAGAACCCGAGATATTTGAAGCCTTGATCAAGTGGAGTAATGTGGTAGGGAAAATGTAGCTGGGCAAACCTAGATTCATGGATGGAAGTGTGAGCCAGGGTAATGGTGGATTTTCCTTGATTTGCCAACATGCCAGTTGCCCAGGAGAAAAGTAGAAGAATATTGCTGAAAGAAGCAAAGTCTCAAACACTACCATCCAGGAAAATAAGGACATCATCAACAAATAGGAGGTGTGTGAGGTAGCAGTGGTCTGTAATTTTAAGCCATTTCAGATTTCCTGAGCAATTACTCGATTAAGACCTTCCATGACAATGAGAAACAGAAGAGGCGATAGGGGGAAACCTTGTCTAAGACCCCTTTCAGCATGGAAGAAGTGTGAAGCGGATCCATTTATGAGGACACTGAAGGTGGCAGTAGAAATGTATGACATGATCCAAGTTGTAAAAAGATGAGGAAAACCCTGATGAATCAGGAGCATTTTGATGTAGAGCCAGCTAACTCGATCAAAATATTTTGCTAGATCGATCTTTAGAACGATACCTTTTAACTTCTTGGATCTGACAGAGTGAATGGCTTCTTGCACAGTGCCAATGGCCTCATGAATCTGGCGATTTTCAAGAAAAGCAAATTGCTTAGGGGAGATATGCTGAGAGAGAATAGGTTGGATCTTGTTGACTATGATCTTGGAGATGATTTTGTAGAGGCAGTTGTAGAGGGAGATAGGTTGAAAGTCATTGAATGATGAAGGGGAGTCCGATTTGGGGATGAGGGCAATGAAAGTGGAGTTGATGGCATCATATAATTTGCCCGAGGACCTGCATTCCTCCACTACATTAAGCAGATCTTGTCCCAAGATCTCACAGAATGCCAAGTAGAACTCTATAGACCATCCATCTAGACCTGGGCTTTTATATTTTTTAAACCACTTCAGGGTCTCTTCCAGCTCAGCTGAGGTGACAGGCGATTTGAGCTCTGCTGCCTGCTCTTCGTCTACAAACCAGGGGAAAAATCCTGCCACTTTAATTATATATGCTAGATTGGTCTCAGGGGGAGATTTGTAGAGGTCTTGGAAATGAGAGGTACCAAGGAGAGATAGTTTTTTGAAGGTGTCAACCACTCCTCCATCAGGTCTAAGCAAATTCCAGATGGTGTTTTCTACCTTTCTGCCCTTAGCATAGCTCTAGAAAAACTTTGTGTTAACATCCCCTGCCTGTAGCTAGATAACCCTGCTTTTAAGTCTCCAGAATTCCTCTCTGTCCTTCAAAATATTTTCCTTCTGTTTCTCCAGCATAATAAGATGATCTCTGTCATTTGCAAATGAGAATCCCTTATTGTTGTCGTCCATACGCATACTTAGTTCTGATTCTATCTGCAAGAGAATCTGCTCCTCCCTTAGTTTTTTCTCTTTGGCCCAGGTAATGGATAATTGTTTGAGATGAGAGAGATTACGACAGAACCCCTCAGCCAGTGATCTGTATCTGGAGATAGGGTTTGCCCTCCAATAATCAAAGATCATCTTGCAATAATCCAAATCTTTTAGCCATATATGATTGAATTTGAAAGGGGCCTTTGGTTTTGATTCGCGACCAAGGATCTCCAAGTATATGGGCGAGTGGTTTGAGATACCCCCGAAGCCCACCCATTGTCTGAAATGATGAAGGTGTTGTAGCATGGGAACCTTGATTAAGAATCAATCCAACCTTCTTGCCAGAGCTGCCTCCCCTATCCTTCAATTCCTCCAGGTGGGCAAGGGTTTGATCATGGGGACATTAGAGAGGTTATGCTGCTCTGGGGAATTCATGAAAAATCTAGATAGGGGGTCAACCTAAGCATGGGAACCCCACGATTCCCCAAAACCAATGGAGAAGTTGAGGTCTCCATCGATGATCAGGTAATCCATCGAAGTGAGCTCCATGTTAAGGAAATACTACAAGAACCCCTCTCTATTGACAAGGGCCATATACATTGACAACCCTAATGCTTAACCCTAGGTCAGCTGAGAAGGTGTCCATGTCGAGAAACTTTGCCCCTCCCCAAGATGCAATAACTTTAATGGAGTGAGGGTTATATTTGATGGCTAAGCCTCATGATCTACCTGTGGCTTCTAGGGAGATAAAATGCCAACTAGGTTTAAGGGAAGATAAGGTATTGCTGATAGAGTTGCCATCTCCTAGGGTTTCTTGAAACATTATAATGTCCATGGGTTCTGCATTAAATAACCTACAAAGTTAGTTTTTTGGAGGCACTAACCATACCCCTTCAGTTAAAAGAAATCCATTTCATGGTGGAAGTTTCCCAGGGGTGTTCACAGCTCTAAGAACCCCTTCAAGTGTGGATTTTCTTCCGGAGACAACTTCAACCCTAGCCCTCTGAATGGATTTTTTAAGATTTGATTATTGGCCACGGGTAGATTGGAGCACATGTTTAGTGATAGAGGAGCCCAACCCTAGACTGAAAGGGGTATGGCTCTCCGGGTTAGAAAGAGATCGAAGGTTATATGGGTGAGGTGGATCCGAACGCTCTGGGGAGGACAAATGAGGTGAGTCTGTGGGGGAAGGCACAGATGGAGCAGTGGTGGAAATAATGGGGGGGGTGGGCAAGGAGATAACACATGTAATGGAGGGAGAAAAATTATCAATGAATGCAAAGTCCAGAAATGCACCGTGATTGTCAGAAACAAATGAAACAAGGAAGAAAGAGGAGGAAGTACCTGATTCTTTGCAGCCTCGGCAGCCGCTCGAGATTGAGTCATTGGAGGCAATGGAGCCATGCATAAGTCCTTAGCAGCCGCGGAAGTACCTTCCTGGGTTGAAGCTCGAGGGGCTGAATTTGGGGCACGTCCAGGATTGGAAGCTGCCTTACCCTTTGACATTGTAAGAGCTGGCGGGGAATCCTCTATCTTTTTGTTAAGAGGGTAGTCCTTGAAGATGTGCCCCACTTTGTGGCACCATATGCAGGGGAAAGGGACTCCTTCGTAGTCCAGGATCTGAATCCTAGTATATTGCCTCCATTTTAGGGTGATTTTCTCCTCTAAACCCTCTCTCGTGTCTAGGTGAACCAGGATGCAAGCCATCGTCCGATTCTTGGATTGAACATAGTCAAGATATGTACCCAAAGCGTTCCTGATCCTGACAAAGACATTTTCATACCAAAAATGTAATGGGAGTCCCGACAGTCTTACCCATATAGGTCCCGCCCCTATCTATTCTTGTTCAGGGTCGAAAAGAGGGCTCCATCACTTCAGAAGGACTGACGCCATCTCGATGTGCCAGAATCTTGCAAGAACCAGATCTGTGTACTCTCCCTTGGAGAAGTGTAGTTTAAACTAACCCCTTTAGAGAACCTGGACCTCCCGTAGCTCTTTTAGGGTGTTTCCCCAGATTTATTGAACCCAACAGATCAATCTATAGGCTGTGTAAGCCCTACCCCTAACCTGCCCTACCAAGACCAAGCCTGCCTTATCCGCAACTTCACCAATCGTGATATCTGCCTTGAACAAGATTGTGAGGTCTTTTGCCAAAGTTTTGATACACCTTGCCTTCCTTTTTCTAGTCCTCGGTGTAGATGGGTGGTTCTGTAGCGGATCCACTGATTTGTGGCCCTCCTGATTTGTCTGAACGACCAGTCTAACCCTAATTACCGGGGTTCCAAAGCAACCAGAGGGTGGGGAGGCTTGAGAAGATGGGATGGAGCTATGAAGGAACCCAGTGGGGGGGTCGAGAAATTCCTAGGGTTTGACGAGTCCAACAAGGTTTCGGCAGTGAGGCTCGAAAGATGGGGAGGGTGGTATGAAAGCGGCCAAAAGATGCAACATTCCAGGCGATAGCAGGGGACAATCCAGTCCTAAGGAATCTAGAGGAGGTCGTTCAGAGGTATGAGGAGATGCAAAAAAAGATGGAAGTGATACCACGGGGTTAGCGCATGAGGGCTCTGATGCGCGCGACGAGAAGAAACCAGAAGATGTGGGGCTAGGATTAGGGCTACGAAATATAGGATGATGAGGATACGGGTCAAGGGAGTAATCCACCGCTTCGGTCTCCATGCAGTCCTCCATTTTTTGGCAACTTGCTTGACACCGCGACCGCCGGGAGCCGATGACAGTGATGCAGGAACAGGGAATGTCAGTCAGCCAGGCACCTTCGCAGTTTGGAGCAACCTGCAGTGAAACCCTAGTTAGCCTAATCCTTTGCGCAGGCTCATCAGATGTGCCATCTCCCTCTCACATTTGCAAATGTTATCACTACTAATTATATATAATTATTTATAAAGATTGAATCAATTATTTATTTGTTGGAAAATATGTATTATTATTATTTGGTAGACCCTTGGGTTTATCAATCTCTTGGGTGTATTAATCTAAGGGTTCATATTCTTAAGGTATAATATTATTCATAGGGTTTAAAATATTAATCATAAGGTTTAATATTAATCCCTTTGGTTTATAATCATGGTAAACCATGGTCCAATGCCACATTGCGACACAAATTTCCTCAATATGAAAATAAACCATGGTCAACTGTGTTCAATCATGGTCAAGCATGGTGCAACGTCACATTGTGACAAATATTGTTCTATATGAACATCAACCTTATGTCAACCATGGTCAACCATCATCAACCATTGCTAACCATGGTCCAATGTCACATTTGACAAAGATTGTCTCAATATGGAAATCAACCATGGTTATCCATGGTCACATTGTGTCAGTCAACCATGTTCAATCATGGTCAACCATGGTCCACCATGGTCCAACATCGCATTGTGACAAAGATTGTCTCAATCTTGAAATTAATCATGGTCAACCATGGTCAATATGAAAATCAACCATGGCCAGTCATGGTCAACCATGGTCCAACGTCACATTACGACAAATGTTATCTAAATATGAATATCATATGTATGTGAACCATAGTCAATGATGGTCCACCATCATCAACCTTTATCAACCATGGTCGAACGTTGCATTTGGACAAAGAATGTCTCAATATGAAAATCAACCATGGTCACATTGTGTTAAAGATTGCCTCATGGTCCAACATCACATTGTGACGACGATGGTCAACCTTGGTCCAAAGTTGCATTCTGACAGAGACTGTCTCAATATGAAAATCAACCATGGTCAACCAGGTTCTAATGTCGCACTGTGAGAAAGATTGTCTCAATATGAAAATCAACAACAGTCAACCATGTTTGTTTTAGGGTTTATAATATTTATCTTAGGGTTTATATAGCTTGGGTTTACAATATTAATCCCTTTGTTTTATTAGTGTCTTGGGTTTATTATTCTAAGGGTTTATCAATCCCTTGGGCTTATTAATCTAAAGGTTCTTATTCCTAGGGTATACTATTATTGATAGGGGTTATAATCTTAAAATCAATCATGGTCAATCATTGTCAATATGAAAACCAACCATGGTCAGTCATGGTCATTCATGGTCAACTAAGGTCCAACATCACATTGTGACAAATATTGTATTAATATGAACATCAACCTTATGTTAACCATCATCAACCATTGTTAAGCATGGTCCAATGTCACATTTTGACAAAGATTGTCTGAATATGAAAATCAACCATGGTTAGATTGTGTCGGTCAGCCATGGTCGAACATCACATTCTGACAAAGATTATCTCAATCTTAAAATCAATCACGATTAACCATGGTCTATCATGGTCAATATGAAAATCAACCATGGTCAATCATGGTCAGTCATGGTCAACCATGGGCCAAGGTCACATTGTGACAAATTTTGTCTCAATATGAACATCAACCATATGTGAACCATGGTCTACCATGGGAAATGATGCTCAACCACCATCAACCATTGTCAACCATGGTCGAATGTCGTATTTCGACAAAGATTGTCTCAGTATGAAAATCAGCCATGGTCAATAACCATGGTCGTATTGTGTCAAAGATTGTCTCATGGTCCAACGCCATATTGTGACAACCATGATCAACCTTGGTCCAACGTCAAATTCTAATAAAGATTGTCTCGACTCTCAATATGAAAATCAACCATAGTCAATCATGTTCAACCATGGGGTACAATGTCACATTGTGAGAAAGATTATCTCAATATGACAATCGATCATGGTCAACCATGGTCCAATAACTCATTGAGACAATCTTTGTCACAATATGAAAATCAACCATCGTCATCAATGGTCAACAATGTTTGTTTTAGGGTTTATAATTTTTATCTTAGGGTTTATATAGCTTGGATTTATTAATCTAAGGTTTCATATTCCTAGGGTATAATAATATTGATATATTTTTATAATATTATTCATAGGGTTTAATATAAATCCTTTGGGTTTATCAATCTAAGGTTTCATATTCCTAGGGCATAATAATATTGATAGGGTTTATAATATTATACCTAGGGTTTAATATAAATCCTTTGGGCTTATAATCCATTGGGTTTAAAATATAAATTCATTGAGTTCACTAATCCCTTGGGTTTATTAACCCTTACGTTTATAATAATGCCAATACAAGTTTGTGACAAATATTTTCTCAACATGGAAAGCGATCATGGTCAACCATGGTCAATCATGGTCCACATCGCTCAAGCATGGTCGACCATGGTCATTTATGGTCTACCATGGTCCTACACCACATTTTGACAAAGATTGTCTCAATATGAATATCAACCATGGCCAACGAATGTCCAACATCATATTGTGAGAGAGATTTTATCAATATGGAAAACAATCATGGTCAACCATGGTTAATAAGAATCGTCACATTGTGACAAAGATTGTATCGTGGTCTGACATCACATTCCGACAACCATTGTTAATTGTGGTCAACCATGGTCCAACATCTCATTGTGACAAATATTAAATCAATATGAAAATCAACCATGGTCAACCATTTTCCAACGTCGTATTGTACCAAAGGTTATATCAATATGAAAGTCAATCATGGTCAACCTGTTGACCTAGGTTGTCATTGATGTCAATATGACAATATTCTAGATACTAGATGATGATATAAAGCCAAGGGGAAGCAGAGCAGATCCATGAAGAGACAGGAGCAAGGCCATCAGGATAGCCAAGCCATAAGCAAGAGTCTGTTAATAGAGGAGTTAACAAAGGAGTCATATCAAAGCATATTGTAGAATATTAGAGCAAGAAAGGTCTATTGCAGAATATCAGAGCAAGAGAGGCATGTTGGAAAAGGAAGAGTACGAAGGTATCAAAGAAGGGCTTTGAAAGACATTGCCAAGCCAGAGGAGCCACATTGGACCAAGAGGAGCAAACAGAGCAAACAAAGGAGCAAGAGGATCCATAACGAAGAGCATTGTATGTAGTACATGCCCAAGAAGAACCAAAACAGAGCCATCAGAGAGCATATCGGAGGAGCAAGGCGCAGACATATATATCTAATATATATATTATATATATATATATATATATATATATATTATATATATATATATATATATATATATATATATATATATATATATATATATTTAAAGAAGAAAATTCATAATTTCTATTGATGAGAAATTACATGCTGTTGATGCCCATAGGAATATGCTGTATTATGGCTGGTCGCCACTGTTCAAAAAGCAAAAAAAATACATATGGTTCCCATAGGGATACTGAGTAAGGTTCTGAGTCCATCATAAAAGTGCGTAGTTGCTATACATGAGTTCATTACTGTAATATACTGCGATATATACAAATATAAACAAAATATTTTGTTCTTCAAAATTGCTGATATTGAGGCCATTGCCTCACTGAATTGGTCCATCTATATATGGTCTGTGATAATATCTGTACGTCCCTGTAGGAGAAAATTCCTCGATCATCCAATCACCTAGAGTACGATACGCCGCTTCTTTGGAGAGTATATATATATTTTATATATATATATATATATATTATATATTATATTATATATATATATATATCATTATATTATATATATCTATATATATATATATATATATATATATATATATATATATAATATATTATATATATTTATATTTTGCATTTACACTATCGGAGAGCTTATATGCATGCATTTAACAGCTATCGCGAGCTATCGGTGGACAAAAACCCATATATGTATGCTTTAACACTATCGGCGGCCCAAAAACTATGCATATATGGCAAATACACTATCGGGGGTAGAAAGACTGAGTTATATGGCAAATACACTATTGGTACGGACTCACGACAAATACACAATTGGCAAATACACTATCAGGGTGGAAGACTTAAGTATAGTGGAATACAATATTGGAGTAGAGAAGGTTATGTATATATCGACATATATATACATCAGTGATAATGAAATTGGCAGGTTCTACCATGCCATCACCCCAACACCCTCGACTGCGATGTATGTCGTGGACCCAATGGTCCGATTGCAACATGGTTCAATGCAATATAAAGGGCCCGACATATAAAGGACCTTCGGAAGTCGCGAATTGCCGATTGCGACTACACAGTCGGACCCGATGGGTGTTATATACCCAACTGTATAAGAGTTGAGTTCCGTGCATAAGGGCTTTTCAATGTATTGACGGGTTTCGATGTAAAGCCCGAAATACAAAGGAAAAGCCCCAGAAGCCTTGATCGCCGATTGCGATTTAAGTAGTGGACCCGATACATTATAGATGCAGGGTAATAACTCTTGAAGTTCGAGCTTCAACGTTTCCCCCTATTTTTCTCTGATTTCCTATGTATTTGAATATTTTCCACGCACGGGGTTTTTAAGGCGAAAGATGCATAGAAAACGCACTCGATAGTTTAGGAGACCTGAACGATAGTTCAGTGGGCTGAATCAAGCCGATTACTATTGCGATTGGGATGTGGCATGTCCGTTACAGTGATGTCTCTGTGTATGCCTGTTATCATGAAAAAAAGGGAGTGTTGTTATAGTTTTTGGTATATGTGTTCTCGGTGAATGATTCGGTGCTCGTCGTTGAATCAACGTGTCTCAGGAGTGCTGGTGAGCACGAAGAGATAGAGGAAACCACAGAGACCGAGGAGGAAGCGAAAGGGCCAATGAAGAAAGGAAACTGATAGAAAGAGGCATGAGGAATGCATAAAAACAGGAAAAACGGAGAACAATTGTTGAATGTTGTTGAAATAAGCTGGAGGAAACAAAGGCAGTGAGATGGTCCAGCAGAACAGAAAGAGGGCTGAAGGACCAATAGGACAGTAGACAGTCAAAGGGGAGAAGTAGCCAGCAGAGAAATAGTCATGCTGAAGCATTCACTATGACAATGAGAACATATGCTTGAATAGAAAGTTGTTCTTTATACAGAGCTTAGTGCAACTAACAATAGACTGACTAAAGCTGTGTGAAGACATTATCAGAGAGCACAAAAGCTATTGGAGACTCTGTGTGGACAATATCAAGAGTTGTAAAGAATTCTTCATAAGAGGATTAGTTGTCATTAATGCTGTAGCATGGAGACTACAGTGAAGCTATGAACAGATAGAACTCAGTAGAGAAGAGTTCTGAGAGTAGAACATTACTATCAAATGTGCCTTGACAAGATTGGGTAAGAACCCTTGGGGTTGGTGCCTTAGAAGTAAGTAAGATTGGAGTCCTTGGGGGCTGCTGCCTCAGAAGTAAGTAGGATTGGAGTCCTTTGGGATGTTGCCTCAGAAGTAAGTAGGATTTGAGTCCTTGGGGCTATTGCCTCAGAAGTAAGAAGGATAGGAGTCCTTGGGGTTGATGCCTCAGAAGTAAGTAGGATAGGAGTCCTTGGGGTTGATGCCTTAGAAGTAAGAGGGATTGGAGTCCTTAGATTGGTGCCTTAGAAGTAAGAAGGATAGGTATCCTCGGGACTGGTATCTCAGGAACTAGAAGGATTGAAGTCCTTGGGAGTTGGTGCTCCTAAGTCTAAGATTGGTGCCTTGGCGAAATAGAGTTGGAGCTCTAGAGGTTGGAGCCTCACAAAAGTCCAAGTTGATGCTTGGAAACTGATTGCAACCACTTATATATTGTATCTATTTTATTGCACAATTTATATTAATAAAAGTATTTATTCTTGTTGTTCATCTTGTGTTATATATATATATATATATATATATTATATATTATATATATTATATATATATATATATATATATATTATATATTATATATATTATATATATGTTTTAACTTGGTTAAACAATAGTCGAAAAAGAAATACTGATTCATCCCCCTCTCAGTATTTCTAACAATTGGTATCAGAGCAGGTTCCTTCTTTCAAAGCTTAACAGCTTGAAGGTTGACCTTTAGAACATAAATGGTGAAGTCAATGAAGAAAGTCTCCAGTCCTCCTAAGGATGTGTCTCCCTCTACTACTAAAATAGAAGACAATCAACTTGAGGAGTCTCCAAGGCTCAATGGGAACTTTAATATATGGTAAGAAAGAATGAGGAATTTCTTACAGACTCAAGGCATTGAAATATGGAAATCAATGATTGATGATAGCAGGATGAATAGAGAATCCAAGGAGTACAATGCAAAAGCAATGAAGGCAATCTTAAATGGGCTACCTAATTCTGTAAAGAACAATCTAGGAAAATATTCACCAGCAAAGGGGATATGGGAAAAACTTCATGACCTTCACTCGAAAGGAGCACTGACCATGACCATCAGTCAAGAAGATGATGGAAATCTAGAAGGAAATCCAGAACCCATCATAGAAGATGAAAATAAGAATGATAACATCAAGGCTAAAGCAAACCTAGAAGATGAAGATAATGAAAAATATTTTGTAGAAGAACTCCTCACTCAACTTATGATTGCCATGGATGAGATTAATAGATTGAAAAAGGAAAATGAGGAACTTAAGAAGATAGCACTGGTTGGTGACCAAGATCAAACAAGGAAGAAAGTTGATCTCATCAAGCTTCAAGTACAAGAAAGGGATGAAGAGCTTGCTAAGCTTAAGAAGGAATTTCATCAAAGCAAAAGAAAGAATCATGAAGAAGTCATATCTGTGACAAATCAGTTGAATAAAGAAAAGAATTAGGAAGATACCTTGTCAAGTCAACTTGAACAAAGGCACGAGAGCTTGAACAAAATTGAAGAAGAGATTGGTTAGTACAAGGTAGAGGTATCCTCTCTCAAGTATCAACTACAAGAA
The DNA here is from genome assembly GCA_000404065.3 of Pinus taeda. Lineage (NCBI taxonomy): Eukaryota > Viridiplantae > Streptophyta > Pinopsida > Pinales > Pinaceae > Pinus > Pinus taeda. The sequence continues at coordinate 131,181 of APFE030161890.1, read as the reverse complement.
GCAAGGAAACAAGCAAAAGGAGCTAAAAAGACAATGGAAACATTGGAATTCATAGAAGGAGAGGTTGATGAAGAAGGAAAGGAAAGGAACACCATGATCTGTCAACTGAAAGCAAAGAATGAAGAAATTTTCAAAATGAAGTCAGATATCATCTCCCTTAAACTAGAAGTAGATGAAGCTACTCGTATCAAGGAAGAAACTGAGAAAAAACTTGGTAAGAAGAATAATTAGTGTGAAAGATTGGAAGAAGAGATTGTCTTCCTCAGAACAAAGGTTGAAGGGATGAACAAAATCTTGAAGAGCTCTCAGGCCTTGGATGACATGCTTATCACAGATGTCCATTTGATAAATCAGGTCTTGGGTATGCAAGTGAATCCTCAAACAAGAATGATAATGCTTCAAACAAAATGGATGTGAAGAAGCCATAAAGAAATGGTGATGCTCCCAGTTCTAGCAAAGTAAAGGAGAAAAATCAAGGCTACAATAGAAGAAATCCTGCTACAAGAAGAAATCCTGCTCCAAGAAGAAATCTTGCTCCAAGAAGAAATGTAGATGATGCCAAAGATGTGAGAGGGAATGGTTCTCATAAAAGGATCTCAACGTAGAAAGCCTTCAGAAGTACATCGAGGAAATCTCCATCTCCCAGGTACCAAAGTTCATTTTTTGGTTATTGTTATTCTCGTACAAACTTTGGTCACATGGCAAAAAACTGTAAAGCATATCATAAATATAGATGTTATGGTCCCCAACCATCTCATAGAGATAGATACTATTGTCCCCAAAAATCTCCAAGAAACAATTTTGCAGGAAGAAATCATGAGTTCTTATTCATGAACAATGTAGAATGCTTCAAGTGTCATAACATTGGTCATATGGCACGTGATTGTAACTTAACTTGGGCTCTTACACAAGCTAGAACCATGCAAAAGAAGAAAGTTACACAAGTATGGAGAAGGAAGCAAATACAATCCGAAAGTCCCTTGAACTCTCTAGCCAACAACACATGTCATTGGCCTGAATTTTGACAATCTAAGAATTTGATGAGAAGACTCTGCCAAAAGAGATGATGCATACAGTTAGGGGGAGCCTGTGATCCTTGATCATTATTGCAGAAGCTATTAGTGAAAGGGTGCCTATGAAATCCTTGTTGAGCTATATTAACAGTCATTCTCTTGATAAAGATCATTTCTTAGGGGTACTCCATTGAAGAATATGATCCCGTAACCATCCCTTGGATTGTTGTTAAATATGCTTTCCACTTAATCACTTAGTAGTAATTGGAGCAACAGAGAAAGTCATCCAATGCTAGAGAATTAGGGCAAATAATTATGGTGCTAATATTACAGATGCAAAATGTCTTGACTCAGGGATTTGATGTGAGAACATAAATTATGGACACTAATAGAGGCAATATTCAAACAAATAGATACATTTGGAATGGAGTCTGAAGTAAGAGCAACTGGCAGCATATAACAAACTGAAGCATTGTAAAAAGATGCAAATCAACAGAATGATTTCAAAAGACAGCCACAGATTGGATATCTAAATCTGCTAGGGAAATAAATTGCTGAGATATGTACAAGAACACAAGGAGAGATGGCTCATAGAACGGAGAATATTGTGCAGTCAAATATAACTATTGCTAAGACTGGTCACTGAGAAAATATAGCAATGGTAAGGCACAACCTCTTACCACTTCATCCAAATGCAGTGATGTTGAATACTGGATGGCAGTGACTCAAGGAGAAGCACAGAGACACAAAGGAACTTGGATCTGAAAAAAGATAACAAGAAAGAAAATTTCAATGGCATTTTCTCTTGATTCAGACTATGAAGGCCTCTCAATTCTAACTGTCTAGATGACAACATGGATTGAAGCATAAAAAACCTGGACTTGGACACTTGGTGTATGGCTATTTGCAATCTGATTGAAAGCATTAAAGTAGAGCATCTTTAAGCATTGTTGAAGCCATGATAATGTAGTTTTGAGACATGAAGAGGGAATAATCTGTTAATTGATGATAAAGCATCAATCCTTCTATCTTGAGTAAAAAGAAGAAGAGCACTATGATAGGGGGAGTCACAAACCCATGAAAATATACCATTCATGAAGAACATAAGCAGTTTGATAGGGGGAGTCCCAAAGCACTCCTTTGCCATTGATGTCAAAGGGGGAGAGAAGAAGAATATTATAACAAAGGGAGAGATTGTTGACCTAGGTTGTCATTGATGTCAATATGGAAATATCATAGATACTAGATGATGATATGAATCCAAGGGGAAGCAGAGAAGATCCATGAAGAGACAGGAGCAAGGTCATCAAGATAGCCAAGCCATAAGCAAGAGTCTGTTAATGGAGGAGTTAAAAAAGGAGTCATATCAAAGCATATTGTAGAATATCAGAGCAAGAAAGGTATATTGCA